>ONZH01012730.1:0-33545 GCA_900303285.1 Rhinella marina
GCCGAACTGAACTTTTCAAAAGTTCGCTCATCCCTAGTTTATACCCAGGACTGTACTGAAACAAGGGGACATCCTCTATGTTCCCTTGAGGAAAGAAGGTTTCTGCACCAACACAGAAAGAGGTTCTTTATTGTAAGAGCAATGAAACTATGTAACTCTCTGCCAGAGGAGGTTGTGTGATGGTTAACTCACTAAAAGAGTTAAAAAGTCTGAAAGTCTTTTCTAAGAGTAGCATTACAATTTATAGTTATTAGGTTACTAGAAATAGATTGTTGATAAAGGGATTTATTCTAATATTTGGAGTCAAGAGGAATTTTTCCCCCTAAGTTTGTAAAATTAGCTCCTTGGGACTCAATGGTATAAACGTCTCATTGCAGCACTGGGGTCCTGAGTTTGAAACTCACCAAAGTCAACAGTGCATTGGAAGTTAACTTCATATTTGCATGGGTTTCCCCCCATACTCCAAATACATACTGATCCAAACTCACAACATCATAGATCCCTAGCCCCCATGCTATGAGTTTATGTCTATAGGTCATTACTGAAGAAAATAAATGAGAATGAATTACCCCGAAATACATATAACTTAACCAATAATGTAAAAAGAAAGTAAAGGGGAAGTGACTGATTTTTGGGTAACATTAATATGGCTAATTCTGATTGGGATGTACTTAACACAAACTGCATCATTATTCTTTTTGACAATCTTCCCATGACATGTATGATTTACATTTCCCTAAGAGTCTCTTTTTTCTTAATCATAACGTAAAAGCTTGCCAATTAATGGTACAGACTAAATTAGTTTTTGACAGGAATGTTCTTATTAATACACCTGATAATTATGGCCTCCATATTAATAATTTAAAAGAGATTTTTGAGTGGATACTAAAGACTGGGATGACACCTCATTGCGGGTAAGATAGCAGGCGCCTTATGGAAGACTAAATAAACAGCAAGTAAATGTGAAGTTCTCTTGCTACATCCAAAAATATACGATTCTCTGCCCTAAATGCTGTCATTATGGTGTAACAATATTATTTATATATTAATTTAAGATTAACATATTAGAAATAAACGTGTTTTGTATCTAACAACTGCCACCAGGGGCTGATTGGGAACTTAAAGAACTCCTGCAAATTTTTTTATTCTCTGACCTGCTAGAATGGTGCATGATGTAATGTGTAGTGAATGTAATCTTCTTACCAGTGTCTTCATTTGTAAATTATAACCTTCCTTCTGAACCTCAGCTGTGTCATGTGACCAACGCTCTGATCTCCAACTGACACAGAACAGGAAGTCAGTTACTTCTCTATTCATTCCTATGACACTGACATAGAAATGCATAGAGAAACTGACTTCCTGACCACACATAAGATGCTGTGTTATTTGAAAAGTCTGATTGCTGGTCATATGACACAGGTGAGAAGCAGAAGGGAGGGGATAACTCACAAATACAGACACTGGTAAGAAGATTACATTCACTACAGATTACATCATGTACTTTTCTAACAGGTTAGAGAATACAATTTTTTGCGGGAGTTGTTCTTTAAAGTGGCCCTGGAAAAGAAATGTAGAAGTGGCTTCTGGTAGAAGGCATGGTCAACACCAGTATGTGGGTTGAGCAAGCCGGTAGGCATGGTCATAATGCTGGCTGGTGGGGCCAATGCAAACAATGGGCTTTTTCACTAGGCAGATCTAATGTACAGGTAAGCAAGGCATTGCACTGATAGGGCCAACACAATATAACTGTATGTAGTAGGTCAGCACACTAGTGGATGGAGCATATGCATCAGTTATATGTGCAACATATCAGGAAAACAGAATACAATGTAAATTGTTATGTTGTACATTTCGTTATGTATCACTGCAGCATAGATAAAATTATGTAATTGTGTTTAGTGGCTCAACCACTCTAGGAAACAGATGGATTCAAGGTGCTGCTAATCCCAATGGTCTTTACCCAAGGACCGATAATGAAATTGATTTAGTGTATGAGATAAAATAAGGGATGAGCACTCTCTTATCTGGCTGTCAAATTACTGTAACACACCGGTATATCTATGATTTAAAAATAATATTTATTAATCTATTACAACCTACCACTAAGATACTCCAATAGACTGGAATAAATGAAAATAATATTTCTAAAATGCAAACAAATATAAAAAAAATGATAGTAATTGTGGAAGAATAGTAATTACAAAATTAGATAAAAAAAGGCAGTCCATTAAAATGATGAATTCATCAGAAGAACAAAGTTCATTTCAATGTAGGTGAGGCAGACGTTCGTTTGAATATGTCAGCCGAAAAAGTCGCTCTCATCATATCCACCTAGGATACGGGAACCCTGTACGCCGAAGACACATCTGAGGAGGGTAACGTACGGTGAAAGACATTGTTGCTCATTATTGCGCTTTGTTATTTACAGCATTTAAATATAAGAAACAAAAAGTGGAAACATTCTGTAAACAGTGTATACACTGCGATCTCAATTACACAATACCTTATTGAAGGACACAAGACCGGGATTCTGCATATAGAGGTTCTGTATATAGAGGATCTATTATACACCAGAGCACTAATGAACTATTCCTTTATGAAATACTACATTCAATAGGATCCATCTGTTTATTTATGTATTTATATATTCAAACGAACGTCTGCCTCACCTACATTCAAATGAACTTTGTTCTTCTGATGAATTCATTATTTTAATGGACTGCCTTTTTTATCTAATTTTGTAATTACTATTCTTCCACAATTACTATCATTTTTTTATATTTGTTTGCATTTTAGAAATATTATTTTCATTTATTCCAGTCTATTGGAGTATCTTAGTGGTAGGTTGTACTAGATTAATAAATACTATTTTTAAATCATAGATATACCGGTGTGTTACAGTAATTTGACAGCCAGATAAGAGAGTGCTCATCCCTTATTTTATCCCATAGATAAAATGATATCTGTGCTCTCTGGGTCAGTACAATTACAGCGATATCAAATGTATAAAGTTTATTCTTAAGTTTTATTACTTTTCCACAATGAAAAAGAAAATGGGGCACACTTATTAAAATGTTGGTCTTAATAAGCCCTATACCTGGCGGTGGATCGTCCAGAGTTATGAAGAGGCACCGACCTCTACATAACGTTGGCGGATCCCCTGCTGCTTCTAAATGTAAGACAGCTTCCTAGCTGTGTTACAGGTAGACCATTTTCTACACCTTTGTAGACCTGGTGAGAGCATGGAAAAGTTGCAGATTTTGGCACAAACGACCTTTGCACCGCAATCTACACCAGAAATACGCCTAATTTAGGCATATTTCTGCTTAATAAATGACCCCCAATGGTTTTGCATCACCACATTGCAAGACCCATACCTTTTTATTAGAGATGAGCGAGTAGTGTTCGATCGAGCCGGTATTCGATCGAATACTACGCTATTCGGCATACTCGATTTCGATCGAGTATAACGGCGATGGCGCACTTAGAATACGTTTCCCCTCCCACCTTCCCTGGCGCTTTTTTTCCATCAATCACCATGCAGGGGGGGTATGACAGGCCCGCGGAGCACGCTGGCAGCACGAAAACGGCGTCTACATGGATTGGCTGGAAAAACCACGTGACCTCGAATCATAAAAACTCTTCATAAAAAGAGTTTCACAAAACTCGAATCATAAAAACTCGAGCTCTTCCTGCTCGTTCGCATATGCTGCGTGAACTTAGTCAGGGACAGAGGCTGGAGAAGGGAGAGATAGGTTTTAGCTGTTGGACAGGCAGGAGCGTGATTAAAAGCCCTTATCAGGGCTACTATAGTGCAGTACAGTGATAGCTTTACTACCATATACACTCTGCAGAGAACGGCTGCTGTATTCAGGGATAGCTGCTGGAGTAGAGACAGAGAGAGGCATTAGTGGTGTATTAGGTGCTCTGCTACATACCAAACTATATTTGGCACTACTGTTCTGCGTTCTTTTTGGCTGCAAAACCCTGTTATATACCTAGTGTGTATATGCACCATCTGATCTTCTGGCAGTATATGGCTGTGTACATTTTTTTTTTAATACAGTTTCTTTGGCTCTAGTGTTCTGGGTTCTGTGTGCCTGCAATACCCTTTTTGTATACCAGATGTAAATACCCACCGTCTGACCTGTTAGTACACGGCTGTGTACCTAGAAATATAAAAAAAAAGGCATTTTATTTGGCACCTGTACTGTGCGTTCTGCGTGCTTGCAAAAATCTTGTATATACGTGGTGTTAATACACACCGTCTGACCTGTTAGTACACGGCTGTGTACCTAGAAATATTTAAAAAAAAGGCCTTTTATTTGGCACCTGTACTGTGCGTTCTGCGTGCCTGCAAAAATCTTGTATATACGTGGTGTTAATACACACCGTCTGACCTGTTAGTACACGGCTGTGTACCTAGAAATATATAAAAAAAAAGGCATTTTATTTGGCACCTGTACTGTGCGTTCTGCGTGCCTGCAAAAATCTTGTATATACGTGGTGTTAATACACACCGTCTGACCTGTTAGTACAAGGCTGTGTACCTAGAAATATATAAAAAAAGACCTTTTATTTGGCACCTGTACTGTGCGTTCTGCGTGCCTGCAAAAATCTTGTATATACGTGGTGTTAATACACACCGTCTGACCTGTTAGTACAAGGCTGTGTACCTAGAAATATTAAAAAAAAAGGCCTTTTATTTGGCACCTGTACTGTGCGTTCTGCGTGCTTGCAAAATTATTTTATATACGTGGTGTTAATACACACCGTCTGACCTGTTAGTACACGGCTGTGTACCTAGAAATATAAAAAAAGGCCTTTTATTTGGCACCTGTACTGTGCGTTCTGCGTGCTTGCAAAATTATTTTATATACGTGGTGTTAATACACACCGTCTGACCTGTTAGTACACGGCTGTGTACCTAGAAATATAAAAAAAAAAAGGCATTTTATTTGGCACCTGTACTGTGCGTTCTGCGTGCCTGCAAAAATCTTGTATATACGTGGTGTTAATACTCACCGTCTGACCTGTTAGTACACGGCTGTGTACCTAGAAATATATAAAAAAAAGGCATTTTATTTGGCACCTGTACTGTGCGTTCTGCGTGCTTGCAAAATTATTTTATATACGTGGTGTTAATACACACCGTCTGACCTGTTAGTACAAGGCTGTGTACCTAGAAATATATAAAAAAAAAGGCATTTTATTTGGCACCTGTACTGTGCGTTCTGCGTGCTTGCAAAAATATTTTATATACGTGGTGTTAATACACACCGTCTGACCTGTTAGTACAAGGCTGTGTACCTAGAAATATATATAAAAAAAGGCATTTTATTTGGCACCTGTACTGTGCGTTCTGCGTGCTTGCAAAATTATTTTATATACGTGGTGTTAATACACACCGTCTGACCTGTTAGTACACGGCTGTGTACCTAGAAATATAAAAAAAAAGGCATTTTATTTGGCACCTGTACTGTGCGTTCTGTGTGCTTGCAAAAATCTTGTATATACGTGGTGTTAATACACACCGTCTGACCTGTTAGTACACGGCTGTGTACCTAGAAATATTAAAAAAAAAGGCATTTTATTTGGCACCTGTACTGTGCGTTCTGCGTGCCTGCAAAAATCTTGTATATACGTGGTGTTAATACACACCGTCTGACCTGTTAGTACACGGCTGTGTACCTAGAAATATATATAAAAAAAGGCATTTTATTTGGCACCTGTACTGTGCGTTCTGCGTGCTTGCAAAATTATTTTATATACGTGGTGTTAATACACACCGTCTGACCAGTTAGTACACGGCTGTGTACCTAGAAATATTAAAAAAAGGCATTTTATTTGGCACCTATACTGTGCGTTCTGCGTGCTTGCAAAATTATTTTATATACGTGGTGTTAATACACACCGTCTGACCTGTTAGTACACGGCTGTGTACCTAGAAATATTAAAAAAAAGGCATTTTATTTGGCACCTGTACTGTGCGTTATGCATGCTTGCAAAATTATTTTATATACGTGGTGTTAATACACACCGTCTGACCTGTTAGTACACGGCTGTGTACGCCAAATATTGTAACAAAAAAAAAAAAATGCAGAGGGCTAGCGAAATTGGACGTGGACGTGGACGAGGACGGGGGCGCGGAAATGCTGTTGGGGGCCTTGTTGAAGACAGTGGGGATACAATGCGTGCTGGTGAGGGGCAGCCAGGATTCCGCTCATCCAGAATCCCTGCCTTTATGGGACAGTTAAGCAGGGGGTGGGTTACACCGCTGTTGAGGCCTGAGCAGTGTGAACAGGTGGTGCAATGGATAGCCGATAGGGCTTCCACACAGTTGTCCACCAGCCAGTCATCCACACAGTCTCACTCTGACCCTCCTTCCTCCACACCTGGCCAACAGAGTCAACCCACCCTTGACCCCTCCCAGGAGCTCTTTTCGGGTCCTTTTTCAGATGTGCCGGAAGAATCCCTGGAGCTACCAGAGGAATTTGTTTGTAGTGATGCCCAACCACTTGAGTATTCGCCATCTCCTGCTGATGTGGACCCTGAACCAGCATCTGTTATCATGAGCGATGATGATGATGAGACGCAGTTGCCATCAAGGGAGGCTGTTGGAATGTCCAGTGGGCAGGAGGAGGAGCAGAGTGAGGAAGTGGAAGAGGAGGTGGTGGATGACGAAATGACCGACCCCACTTGGCCAGGGGTGATGTCCAGCGGGGAAAGCAGTGGAGAGGTGGTGGTCTGCGCAGCACCGAAAAAGGCAGCAAGAGGCAGAGGGATGTCCAGAGGCAGAGGGATGTCCACAGGCAGAGGGATGTTCAGAGGCAGAGGACAGTCCAGACAGAGAAGTGAGGCCACAGCCAGCAGGGCCGAAGCTGTTCCCGGCAGCAGGCAGTCGCGCGAAGCTCCCCCATCGAGGCCTCGTACTTCTGTGGTGTGGAGATTTTTTAATGTTTGTGCGGATGACAAACTGAGCGCGGTTTGCACACTCTGCCACTCAAAACTGAGTAGGGGCTCTGAGAAGAGCAATATGACAACCTCAGGCATGCGGCGTCACTTGGAAGTCCAGCACTGGGCTGAGTGGGAGAGAGCAAACGCAATACAACCTGCGCAAGGTCTTCCTGCCACTGCCTCTTCCCCTTTATTGTGTGCTGCCACTACGGTCCAGACCTCCAGCCAGGACACCTCCACATCTGTCTCTGCCTCGGCTACTTTGGGGCCTTCTCCTTCAGCCTCCCCTTCCCCTGCATCTTCGCCTGCACCTTCACACTCCTCGTCCCATCAACTGTCCATCTCGCAGGCGTTCGACCGCAGGCGGAAGTACGCCTCGAGTCACCCCCAAGCCCAAGCCTTAAACTGCCACATCTCCAAACTGCTGGCCCTGGAGATGTTGCCGTTTAGGCTTGTGGAGACGCAGGCCTTCCGCGACCTGATGGCGGCTGCCGCACCTCGCTATTCCGTCCCCAGCCGCCACTACTTTTCCCAGAGTGCCGTCCCTGCCCTGCACCAGCACGTGTCGCGTAACATCAGGCGGGCCCTGAGGTACGCAGTCAGCGCAAAGGTCCACTTGACCACCGACTCGTGGACAAGCGCTTGCGGCCAGGGACGATACATCTCTTTGACGGCACACTGGGTGAATGTTGTGGAAGCGGGGACGGGGTCGCAAACAGAGACGGCCTACCTACCACCCCCGCCCAAGATTGCCAGCACGGGTTCTGATAAACCTTCCAAGGTGTGGGACACGTTCATGGCACCCCCTCGTGCAACTTCCATCACTGCGGGGCCCGCTATCAGCAGGAGGGACAAGTATCGGCGGATGTTGCGGGAGTACCTGGCAGACCGTACCCCTGTCCTCCCCGATCCCTCGGCGTCCTACACTTACTGGGTCTCCAAGTTGGACACGTGGCTGGAACTGTCCCTGTACGCCTTGGAGGTGCTTGCCTGCCCTGCCGCCAGCGTGCTATCAGAAAGGGTGTTCAGCGCAGCCGGGGGCATTATAACCGATAAGCGCAGCCGACTGTCAACCGACAGTGCCGACAGGCTGACGGTAATCAAAATGAACAGCAAGTGGATTGACCCGGACTTTGCTTCTCCAACAGTGGAAAGCAGCCAAAAGTGAAGTGCCATCTGTATGAAGTGCCATTTCCTCCTCCACCTCCTCCTCCTCCTCCTTAACCGCCGTAGAATTGCTCCGTAAAAAAAAAAAAAAAAAAAAATGTATGGCTCACCTCTTGGGCCTACAAACAATTTTTAAGAGGTCTCACCTCTTGGGCCTACAAACAATTTTTCTCATGGCTCACCTCTTGGGCCTACAAACAATTTTTAAGAGGTCTCACCTCTTTGGCCTCCACATAATTTTTAAGAGGTCTCACCTCTTGGGCCTACAAACAATTTTTCTCATGGCTCACCTCTTGGGCCTACAAACAATTTTTAAGAGGTCTCACCTCTTGGGCCTACAAACAATTTTTATTATGGCTCACCTCTTGGGCCTTAATACAATTTTTAAGAGGTCTCACCTCTTGGGCCTACAAACAATTTTTAAGAGGTCTCACCTCTTTGGCCTCCACATAATTTTTAAGAGGTCTCACCTCTTGGGCCTACAAACAATTTTTCTCATGGCTCACCTCTTGGGCCTACAAACAATTTTTAAGAGGTCTCACCTCTTGGGCCTACAAACAATTTTTATTATGGCTCACCTCTTGGGCCTTAATACAATTTTTAAGAGGTCTCACCTCTTGGGCCTACAAACAATTTTTAAGAGGTCTCACCTCTTGGGCCTACAAACAATTTTAAGAGGTCTCACCTCTTGGGCCTACAAACAATTTTTATTATGGCTCACCTCTTGGGCCTTAATACAATTGTTAAGAGGTCTCACCTCTTGGGCCTACAAACAATTTTAAGAGGTCTCACCTCTTTGGCCTCCACATAATTTTTAAGAGGTCTCACCTCTTGGGCCTACAAACAATTTTTCTCATGGCTCACCTCTTGGGCCTACAAACAATTTTTAAGAGGTCTCACCTCTTGGGCCTACAAACAATTTTTATTATGGCTCACCTCTTGGGCCTTAATACAATTTTTAAGAGGTCTCACCTCTTTGGCCTCCACTTAATTTTTTCGAGGGCTCACCTCTTGGGCCTCCATATAATTTTTTCGAGGGCTCACCTCAAGCTAACTTTGCGCACTCATTAAAATATTTTCACAACAAGGACCTAAGAGCCCTCGATGGGAGAGCTTTGTGTGGGGGCCTGTTATAGGGAAGAGATGCGGCCCTGCGGGCTCTAGCCTGCCTTCTCCATGAGCCTCTGGCCAGCCCACGGCCTCTTTCTGCCTTTTGCGGTCCTACGCATCCCTCAACATCCCCACTGCTTTACCTGCTAGACATGACACTGGGCCAGGTCGGGTCACTGACTTCGTCATACTCAACCACCTCCTCTTACACTGCCTCACTTTGCTCCAACAGCCTCCCTTGCTGGCAACTGTGTCTCATCATCGTCCCTAATCATTTTACACTTTAGTGCCCGTTCCACACCACCATCAGCTAGAGATGGAGCTTGCTCCAGTGTTTGGGCATCAGAACAAACAAAATCCTCAGATAGCTCCTGCGATTCTTGCATGGGTGGGAACACTTGGTTGATAACATTGGGGCAGGGTGGGAGGAAGGAGGGTCAGAGTGAGGTCCCTGCAGTTTCTGCAGGCTATCGACGAGACTGGACTTTGTGGACTTGACTGGGTGGTGGGACAGATTTAACAAATCTAGAAGGAGAAGGAGGGGTTTGCCGAGCTGTCTGTAAGGGTTGCGGAAATCCAGACAGAACCAAGGCCCAAAACTTGGGTGGGGGTAGCAGGTTTGCCCGTCCCCGCCTCCACAACATTCACCCAGTGTGCCGTCAGGGAGATGTAGCATCCCTGGCCTCAAACCAAAGTGTTGGTGGTCAAATGGCCTTTTGCAGTAACCGTGTTACTCGGGCGTGGATGATGTTTTGGGACATGTGCCTGGGCAAGGCAGGGATGGCACAGAGGGAAAAATAGTGATGGCTTGATTGCTTTCCCCCTTGCCTATGCCATCTGTGGTTGTCATAGGCAACGTGATTTTAAGGGGTGCAGAATTTTATCTTCTTTTTTGTCTAGTTTGGCTTGGGGTCCATGGCAATGTAGAGGAAAGAAGGTTTCCTTGTATGGTCTCACTTTACAGAGAGGTTACATTGTCTTTGGAGTGTATTGTTGAGAGGCTGTGATAGTGGCGTAATAGTGCGACTTGGGCGCATTATATGCACCCAGACATGCTTCCCCTGCTGTCCCAGTTGCATTCCAGCAATGTTGGCATCCTTTTCTGAGGTTTCAGGGTGGACTTGGTGACCTCCAAGTGGTCGAATTGAGATTTCCAAGTGGCGAGCATTTTTTTCCCATAGACTTTAATGGGATTCGATATTCGGTCGAATAGTCGAATATCGCGGTCTATTCGAATCGAATTTCGAACTTTCGAATATTTCACTACTCGCTCATCTCTACTTTTTATACCTTGTTATTCTATGGAACTGTGTGAGGGCTGAATCTTTTCAAGACATCTTATAGTTTGCATTGGTATCATTTTGGGCTACATGTTATTTATTGAGCTTTTTATTCAGCTTTTTTTCAGAGACAGATAAAAAAAGTGTTTGTTGGTCTTGTTTATTTTGTTTTTTACCTCATTCACCATGCGGGATAAATTACATGATAATAATTTAGGTTGTTATGGATGCAGCAATACCAAATATGTGAAGAGGTTTTATTTTGTCATTTCTTTACATTAAAAGGGTTTTTTTTAGGGGAAAAATGTATGTGACTTTAACTTACATTTATTTACAATAAGTCGTTGGCTACTGCAGGGTGGCCAACGAACAAGTAGCCCGCCTCCAATATCTCCAAATCAAACTGCCTAGTATTAAATCTGTCTTAGTTGTCCATAGCCATCAGCAGCAGTATTACACTGCAAGACAAAAAATCGTCAGGTGTAATACAGGCTTTACTAACTGTGATAATTTGCTATTAAAAAGGCACAATTGTTCATACACTGACCACTGACATATTTTGCCAGATCCCTGATATCTTCAGGGAAATTAGGACAGTGAATGCCAGTATCACTGCTCGCTTGGCTTAAATAGCCTTCTATTACATCTCAGGTACAGCAACCGCCTGTCCCGTAGTTTCATCTACGCCATCTCACATTTTTTGATTGGTAGTGTGACGCTGCATGTCATCACAGCACTGTCTTCCTACCCAATGAGCGCATCTCTTTGTCTATAGCTTTCTGTGCATGTCTTAGTTTTTGCTACACTGTCAAGCCATCCTTATCATTGTACATATACTATGTATTCTCCTTCCAGTTTGCTGGGAATTGTTTGGAACAATCTCTCTGCCAAGTTCCTTCAAAAACTGTGCGTAAGTGTGCCTAGAAGAACTGATACTGTTTGAAAGCAAAGGGTGGTCTCGCCAATTATTCATTTGATTTAGATCTTTTTTTTGTTCATTCGCTTTGCATTTTGCTAATTGATAAAAAACAAACTTACACTTCTATTTTTGTAATCACTCTTACTTTGCAGCATATTTTTTCCATAACTACCTAACACCTTTGCACAGTTCTGTACATCAGAACATAACAAATGTCTATACATGAAAATTTACTTTACAGTTCCCAATTAAAGTAAAGAGAGTGCAGAGAAGAAAGTAAAATGTTCCCGGGCTTGGTGTTTCATGAACTTGGTGGACTGCACTCAAGCACCTTTCTGACCCCTGCTGACAATCTGACAAATCCCTGGACCAGCATAATATATTAATAAGAGTAAGGGCTCGTTCACATCACCGTTAGGGATTCCGTTCTAACTTTCCGTTATAACATCGTTATAACGGAAAATAACAGAATCCCTAGGACGGAAATCAAAACGGACACCTTTAAGAGGCATTCCGTTTTGATCCGTCATAATAGAAGCCTATGGGAAAGCATAACGGATCCGTCTTGTTGCCGTTATGCTGGACGGAAAACAAAGTTCTGTCGACCCCCGGATGAATGTACGCCGAAACGTGCGTCGGGGTAACGCCATCCCTGGCCCTTTGCTTGGTTTTCATCTCATTTGGTGAGTGTTTGGCACATAATATTCTGGAGTTATTTGAAATTATATGAGCAGGGGCAGCAGTCATTTATTATGATGTTTTTTTCCGCTGGGAACTTTACTTATCAATGATATACCTGTGGTATTCAGCTATATGTGACTATACAATGCCTACAAGTAGTATTCAACCCCCTGCAGATTTAGCTGGTTTAATAAGATGCAAATAAGTTAGAGCCTTCAAACTTCAAACAAGAGCAGGATTTATTAACAGATGCATAAATCTTACAAACCAAAAAGTTATGTTGCTCAGTTAAATTTTAATAAATTTTAAACATAAAAGTGTGGGTCAATTATTATTCAACCCCTAGGTTTAATATTTTGTGGAATAACCCTTGTTTGCAATTACAGCTAATAATCGTCTTTTATAAGACCTGATCAGGCCGGCACAGGTCTCTGGAGTTATCTTGGCCCACTCCTCCATGCAGATCTTCTCCAAGTTATCTAGGTTCTTTGGGTGTCTCATGTGGGCTTTAATCTTGAGCTCCTTCCACAAGTTTTCAATTGGGTTAAGGTCAGGAGACTGACTAGGCCACTGCAACACCTTGATTTTTTCCCTCTTGAACCAGGCCTTGGTTTTCTTGGCTGTGTGCTTTGGGTCGTTGTCTTGTTGGAAGATGAAATGACGACCCATCTTAAGATCCTTGATGGAGGAGCGGAGGTTCTTGGCCAAAATCTCCAGGTAGGCCGTGCTATCCATCTTCCCATGGATGCGGACCAGATGGCCAGGCCCCTTGGCTGAGAAGCAGCCCCACAGCATGATGCTGCCACCACCATGCTTGACTGTAGGGATGGTATTCTTGGGGTCGTATGCAGTGCCATCCAGTCTCCAAACGTCACGTGTGTGGTTGGCACCAAAGATCTCGATCTTGGTCTCATCAGACCAGAGAACCTTGAACCAGTCTGTCTCAGAGTCCTCCAAGTGATCATGAGCAAACTGTAAACGAGCCTTGACATGACGCTTTGAAAGTAAAGGTACCTTACGGGCTCATCTGGAACGGAGACCATTGCGGTGGAGTACGTTACTTATGGTATTGACTGAAACCAATGTCCCCACTGCCATGAGATCTTCCCGGAGCTCCTTCCTTGTTGTCCTCGGGTTAGCCTTGACTCTTCGGACAAGCCTGGCCTCGGCACGGGAGGAAACTTTCAAAGGCTGTCCAGGCCGTGGAAGGCTAACAGTAGTTCCATAAGCCTCCCACTTCCAGATGATGCTCCCAACAGTGGAGACAGGTAGACCCAACTCCTTGGAAAGGGTTTTGTACCCCTTGCCAGCCTTGTGACCCTCCACGATCTTGTCTCTGATGGCCTTGGAATGCTCCTTTGTCTTTCCCATGTTGACCATGTATGAGTGCTGTTCACAAGTTTGGGGAGGGTCTTAAATAGTCAGAAAAGGCTGGAAAAACAGATAATTAATCCAAACATGTGAAGCTCATTGTTCTTTGTGCCTGAACTACTTCTTAATACTTTAGGGGAACCAAACAGAATTCTGGTGGTTTGAGGGGTTGAATAATAATTGACCCACACTTTTATGTTTAAAATTTATTAAAATTTAACTGAGCAACATAACTTTTTGGTTTCTAAGATTTATGCATCTGTTAATAAATCCTGCTCTTGTTTGAAGTTTGAAGGCTCTAACTTATTTGCATCTTATCAAACCAGCTAAATCTGCAGGGGGTTGAATACTACTTGTAGGCACTGTGTATATACATACTTTGTGTTTAGCCACTGTGGTATTCCGTTATTGGCATGGTTACTTATCACACATACCTGACCGCATATTGGTTGCCACTGTGACATTATACCCTTTATTATATGAGTGTATGGGATCTTGGTGATATTTTTATATCACTACCATATGCGACTGCTGTTCATTTTTGTACTGTTATATTAGTGTATTTATATGTATGGGCCAGGGATGGGGTTTTCTTCTGCACTGTTACCCTCCCTGTATAACATTGACATTTTAACTTTTATATATGAGAAGATGTAATAAAGATTGTCATATTTTTGTAGTACATGAGTGGCTCCGTTTGTCTTTTTATAGACACTGTTTCTGATTTGCTCTTTTGGGAGCTTGTACTGTTATGGTTATTTGAGCCGTTTTACTGCAGGTGGTGTGGGGGTTATTGTTACTATTATAGAGATACACACGTCTTTTTGTCCCGCCATCTACTTTGCAGTGGGTTGACCATCATTATTTTTTCTTGCAGGTTCCCTACTCAAAAGTGGATATGCGGCACCATGACATATATTTACATATACATCTCATATATGCAACACACATACACATAAATACACCATATACATGGAACACACATAAATACACCACATATACACTACACACACATACCACCCAACTTTTAAAAAGCCTAAGGAGCTAAACTATGGAATGGAAGCACTCATCTCCACCTGCCAGCCGGATCTGTAATTTTAACAACCGGATCTGTAAAATCTGAGGGAACTGGCTGAATCCCATGCCTGAGGATTCTACAGTATGGTACAATTCTTGATAATATTCCAAATGTACCTAATAGGTGCTAGTTGATCTGTTTTCAACATCTAAGGATGAGTTTGCTTATCATCAAATTGAAGGCTTCTCCGAATATCCTAATATTTATTCACTGACATTGTTGCTTTGTAGTATGGATCAGAATGTGGGTCCAGAAATAATTCTCTGACAGGAACATCACAAGATTTTTGACACCCTGCCAGAAGTGTAAGTCCGATATATGCAAAAAGTTCCTCTTTTGAGATATTTTTTCATAAGCAATGCGTCGTCCTTCTAAGTTTGTACATAAAACCACCTCATCATGATGTCATGGCTATGTGACGTTGGGAAGGTGGAGTCAGTCTTCCTCCCAAGATCACATGGCGATGACATCACAGGTCTTTCTACACACAGGCATGATCCACTCCCCTCCCCAGCAACCCTGATTACAATAACACAGTAACTTGTGACACATAAACTGATGAGCATATGATAAACATAATATGGGCCTAAAAAGCCTGTGTTATGTAAATATGTGGTTTTGCATTAAAAAATTGTTATAACAAAATGCCTATCAGATAAAACTTTATAAACAACTGGAAATTACCCTCAACTGCAAACTTGAGGAATACCTAGAGTTTCAAAATTCTAACTAATCTTGCAGAAAATAGCAAAAAAGTAAGCTAGCGGGCCTAAAAGACCTGGGTTATGCATACTAGGGTTAACATGATCTCTTTCAAGTAATTTTCCAGCTATAGAAGTTAGATGTATCAGCCTATAATTATCAGACTTTGTTACCCATTGGAAACTTACCTGTATGTAGAGATTCCTTAAATATGAAAAATAATGGTTTACTGATCACTGAGCTAAGATATTTAAGAACATGAGGATGTAAACCATCAAGCCTGGGAACTTTATTCACATTATTTTTCCCCAGAATGTTTTGGACCGTTACATCAGTAAGCTAGGAAAAGTAATTAGTTATATTAGTGAACATATCCTCAGCAGGTTGTTTCTTTGTGAACACAGATGAGAAAAATTCATTTAATATCTCCCAATCTAATCTTCTTGATATCAGATGTGATCAAAATTACCCTCTTTCATCAGAAACATTTTTGAAATTAATTTTACTTTTCTCTGCAGTTTGTGTTTTATTTTCTACTTTATCTTGCAGCTTTTATTGGCTAGCCTATAGACTATAAAAACAGATTTTGTACCTTCAGATATAGTTTTAATGCCTTCTATTTTTGCATTTTTTTTTATTGCCTTTGTTGATCATTCATCAGAGCAGTACTTGACAAGAGCAAAACTACAAGGTCGGTAGAGGTTGCTGCCCCAATTGTTGTATTGTGGACCAGGAACTTCAAGTAACTCCTCTAAAGAATGACACAGCAATGATTTAATATTTCCATTAAAAATGGATTCACAAATATGGAATTTTTTTTATTAGTCATTCAGAAGAATTTACCAATGATGACATTCACTTGGGGAACAATTCACAACAAGGAATTTGAGCTTGAAATCTTTCTGGAGCTGTTCTAACAGTATTAAAATGTTTTAGGTTAGATATTAACATTACAAAGATACATTACCTTGAAGTCTTTCCTTAAACTTCTAAAACCCAAACTAAGGAACCTAAGAAGGAATGAAACATAAATTTGTGTATAAAGGCATGAAATTAGCAGAAGTATTTTATAAATCTGAAAATGCAATGTAAATCAGAGAAGCATATTGATGAAGGTATTAACAATGTTGAAAGTGGAAATGTGACTCTTCTTTAATTAACTCTGTACCTCTGACTCTTGGGTTTAATCTTACCAAACATAACATTTATTCAGAATGCAGTAGCATGCCTTACTGTATTAATAAAAACATAATGTTTGAATGAGTGCAGAATCTGTTAGAGTCGGAGCATTAGTAATTAGTTTAGAAGTTTTACAATTAGGCTATAAGAAGATTTTAATAATACATATGAAAGGACAATTATACATAAAAGATAATCTAAACAATGGGGGAGGTTTACTAAGCTAAATGCACCAGAAAAATTGCCCCAGAAATTGCATTGCACCAGATTTATCATGTGTTTTAGTTACGTAGTTCACCAAGTTCAACCAAGGGATATGTGGGGACGCGAATCCCATAAAGGATGTGAGACTCAGATTTCTACACATTTTCATAAGCATTAATGTCATTCACTCTTAATTCACCAGTCGGAGGCAGTGCCCCCTTGTCTTTTGAGGGCATTTGACATGCAACAGTTTTTCTCCGTATTTTTTGTATGGCCCATTTATATATTTGTATAGGTTAATCATGCACCCCTTAGATGTCTCTTGTCAAGACTAAATAAATTTAATTATTTTAATCTTTCTTTATAACTAAGACCCTCCATGCCCCTTATCAGTTTAGTCGCTCTCCTCTGTACTTTTTCCAGCTGCAGGGCATCCTTTCTATGGACTGGTGCCTAGAAATGAACTGCATATTCCAGATGAGGCTGCACCAACGCTTTGTAAAGTGATAATATTACATCCCTTCCCCGCGAGTTCATTCCTCGTTTAATGCATGACAATATCCTGGCAGCCTTAGAAGCAGCTGATAGAAATTGTATGCTGTTATTTAATCTACGATCTACAAGGACACCAAATACTTCCCTAAAAGTGACTCTCCCAGTGTTACATCCCCTAGGATATATGATGCACGGATACTTCTTATGCTTTGCTAGCCAATTTGGAAAGGTGTCTAGAAAAGGGCACAAAAGTCTCTAAATTGCACCAAATGTTAGTGCAAATTATTGGTCAAAAGTAAGCCCAAAAATCTAATATGTCTAGCCAGATGTGCGACATCTACCACACAGGGTAGTCCCTGTGAATAATTTGGCGCATCGTCTGCCTTGTCTAGTTTTAATCTGACTAACTTTAAGACAGTATTAATAATTCACCCGAATGTGTTCACCACTGGTGTATTATTATACATTTCACCATGGATTATAAGGCTAGTAGTAGAATCAATTGTACGTTAATTTGTTGAAAGTCAGAACATTCAAAAATATCATACTGATGTCCAGTGATGGCAGTAAAGGGGACTGCCTGAGGCAACCCCTCAAATATATGAATGAATGTTAAGTGATTATCAGCTTCAAAGGAACACTCCAGACCTAGTGCAGGGCCTGAGCATACTGATATAAAGGCAGGCTAGAACAGTTTTCAGCAGGGAGCAGACAAGACAATTTTATATGAACCTCATGTGATGTTGAAGAAGAATGAGGTGTCAGTATTTTATGGGGTGTATTTAGAAGGTTTCACAGAAAGCCAACTTAACTTTTAAAATATGCAATATAAAAGACCATACAGTAGTCACCATTAAACTCAAGTAAAAATCAAAGCAACAATTACAAAGCAGCCATCTCCCTAATGGGAGATTGCTGCTTTGTAATTATACACTGTAGCTTGCCTGAATCCTGTCCTGGTATCAGTATGGCCTTTTCAGTGACATGCATTTAAATTTTATATTCTTTATAGTGAAGGAATGGTGCATGGCTCAGGTCCTATACAAGCATAGCACAGAGTGTACATTCTTATTAGCGTGCACCTTTATGAATTACTTGTATTGCATTTATTTTCCCCTGGAAGAACCCCTACATATCACTATAATGTTCTTAAAGGGGTTGTCCTACAAAAAATATTCTACATTTTTCAAACCAGCCCCTGGATCTGAATACTTTTGCAACTACATGTAATAAAAAATTTTGTATAGTGTAAGGCAGTGACAGGATGCGTCTATGAGGGAAGGTACATTCCACCTAGAATGTTGTTGGAGACTTTTTAAAAGTGTCTATGTTTCAGGTGTGTTAGGAGGTGCCACCAAGGTACACAGCTTTGGTGGAGTAGAACCAGGAAACTTACGGTGTCCACTAACTAGTGGGTCGACGCCATTGTTCATTAAAGGCTGGAAACAGCCATCCGGGCCTAGTTTTACTGGAGATTAGCACAGTGAGGGTGGGAGCCAATCTCCCACGATCCACTACAGGTTTCTGTTAGGTTCCATGTCCGCAGTTCCTATTTAAACTTGCAGCAGAGTGCAGGGTGTGTCTGAGTTGAAGATAGGACTAGTGTGAGCAAACACTGCCAGAACTGCAGACCCTTTTTGTGTGACCCGGCTGTGTCCCGGAGACTACTGCTGACTGAGCCAAAGAGAACCTTAAATAAAGGTAATAACAAGACTTTTGGTGTCACTGCCTTTGTTGCCTATGGACTAAGTGTGAACGATCCCTGACAATAGTCACTGAGCTATTCAATAAAATGTAACTGCATAGCGCATAATGGAAACCACACAGATCCGTTATGCTTGGCCATAGACTTCTATTATGACAGATCAAAACAGAATGCCTCTTAAAAGCTTACATTTTGCATTCTGTCTACAAATTCTGTTATATTCTGTTATAACGGAACCTACAACAGAATTCCTAACCCACCCAAACCCGATGAAGTTTGGGTTCGCTCATCCCTACTCTGGATCTATGTGGTACAGGGCTGGTTCTAGCTTTGTTAGAAAGAGATTGTCATGTACTGTATGATGTCTGATTTTCATTTACATTACTTGTGGGATTATCCCCTTAACCAAGGTAATATTAACTTAGAAGTAAGAACCATATGTATAATGGGTTACAGCCGGGAGTTTTACATTAAAACACATTTCCAGGTGTTTCTTTCTTTTTTTTTTCCTAACGACATTGTGCATAGGAACTAGTGGAGACAAAAACAGTTAATATTGCCCATTACAACCATTTGAATTCTAGCTTT
This sequence comes from Rhinella marina, assembly GCA_900303285.1. Lineage (NCBI taxonomy): Eukaryota > Metazoa > Chordata > Amphibia > Anura > Bufonidae > Rhinella > Rhinella marina. The sequence goes on from ONZH01012730.1 coordinate 19,437, forward strand.
CCATTTTTCCAATGTAGGTTAAAATATTTAATGAAATGATTGGCAATGTAGCATGTAGCATTTTTCCAATGTAGGTTAAAATATTTAATGACATGATTGGCACTGTAGCATGCTAAGCAGGCACAGTAAGTAAAATGGACAAATTTACTATATGTGGAGAGAGGAGCTGTTGTTGGGTGAGCTCTCCATCTCCCAAATGTGGTTGCAACTTCCTTAAATGGCAATAGTTAAGCAAGCCTGTAACTTAGCCTGCTTCTGTAATTACTACTACCATACAGCATAGGATAATTAGTATGATTTTGACCAAGGCAGGCATGTAATTTATATGCTCTTTTATTCATTGTGTTAAAATATGTTTCTGGTATACTTGCCTTAGACAGCCAGTTGGCCTACTTTCATATCTTTTAGTTAGAAGAGGATCAGCAACAATATGTTGATTTGCAGATCATACATGTAAAATTGGGGAGATTTTATAGACCCCATTGATCTCAGGAACAACAACATTCTAGTGAAGGAGTGACCATTCATGTGCACAGGGGCTTAACTAGAACGCCTGAGCCTCATGACAAACATGAGTCATCCCCTTTTCACATCCCAATCACATTACAATTAGAAAGACCCTTCTGAAAATATCACTTATTGTAGTTTTTGAATTTAGGTCTGATGTAAATATATTCAGATATTTATATCCACGCTGCCAATATCCCAAACCAGAAATCCAAAGCAGCTGGGCAGACCAAGTTCCTCCTCTCCACACGAGCACACAGACAATCAGTGCAAGCTGGCCGTGTTGCCTCTCTCTATTTTCAGGTTAGTTTCCGACAACCCCACTAAAACATCGCGTAGCGCCATTTTAGTGCACATGTCAGCAGGAAAAAAACACTAGGGAGGAAGAAGAAGGGCTCTCACATGACCCTGAGCGGAAGTGGGGGAGGGCTTGCCCATATCAGCTCCCAGGCTAACAGACAGCCTGAATGAGCCAATCAATGCTGTAGCAGGCAGGGAGGTACCCTAGAACAATGAGCAGAATGCCATTCTGTGCTGGACTGTGAAAGAGGTTGTTAAGGTGTTTGCAAGAAGACCGATCTTAGGGAGTCAGGGACAGTCAGAAATCAATCAAGCTTGTATTGTATTGCCAGGGGTAGTGAAGGGAATGTCTAGGATTGCAAAGAAGAACTAAGTGCATAGAATAGGGATAAGCAGGGAAGCTGACAGACAGGGAAAGAGAAGACAAGAATTGTCGTGGGCTGTGCCTCTTAGAAGTACATACCTCAAAAGCAGCTACTTCCAAGGAAATACTTTATTCCCCTCCCCCCATTTTCACAGAAATCTTTTTTTATGTGAGGTTCAATTTAATTAAGCAGCATATATACGTGATTACTGCAGCAATACAGAAGGTATAGCAGCAATCTACCAATAAGTGTAAACGTGAAATTGAGCATCAAGGATCAATCATCTGATTACATGAATTCCATCTCCGCACGGTTGGAATTTAATTTTTTTCTTGGGATTGTTCAATTTACTTAACCTGCATATATACAGTACAGACAAAAAGTTTGGACACACCTTCTCATTCAAAGAGTTTTCTGTATTTTCATGACTATGAAAATTGTAGATTCACACTGAAGGCATCAAAACTATGAATTAACACATGTGGAATTATATACTTAACAAAAAAGTGTGAACAACTGAAAATATGTCTTATATTCTAGGTTCTTCAAAGTAGCCACCTTTTGCTTTGATTACTGCTTTGCACACTCTTGGCATTCTGTTCATGAGCTTCAAGAGGTAGTCACCTGAAATGGTTTGCACTTCACAGGTGTGCCCTGTCAGGTTTAATACGTGGGATTTCTTGCCTTATAAATGGGGTTGGGACCATGAGTTGTGTTGGGCAGAAGTCAGGTGGATACACAGCTGATAGTCCTACTGAATAGACTGTTAGAATTTGTATTATGACAAGAAAAAAGCAGCTAAGTAAAGAAAAACGAGTGGCCATCATTACTTTAAGAAATGAAGGTCAGTCAGTCCGAAAAATTGGGAAAACTTTGAAAGTGTCCCCAAGAGCAGTCGCAAAAACCATCAAGCACTACAAAGAAACTGGCTCACATGAGGACTGCCCCAGGAAGACCAAGAGTCACCTCTGCTGCAGAGGATAAGTTCATCCGAGTCACCAGCCTCAGAAATCGCAGGTTTACAGCAGCTCAGATTAGAGACCAGGTCAATGCCACACAGAGTTCTAGCAGCAGACACATCTCTACAACAACTGTTAAGAGGAGACTGCGTGCAGCAGGCCTTCATGGTAAAATAGCTGCTAGGAAACCACTGCTAAGGACAGGCAACAAGCAGAAGAGACTTGTTTGGGCTAAAGAACACAAGGAATGGACATTAGACCAGTGGAAATCTGTGCTTTGGTCTGATGAGTCCAAATTTGAGATCTTTGGTTCCAACCACCGTGTCTTTGTGCGATGCAGAAAAGGTGAACGGATGGACTCTACATGCCTGGTTCCCACTGTGAAGCATGGAGGAGGAGGTGTGATGGTGTGGGGGTGCTTTGCTGGTGACACTGTTGGGGATTTATTCAAAATTGAAGGCATACTGAACCAGCATGGCTACCACAGCATCTTGCAGCGGCATGCTATTCCATCTGGTTTGCGTTTAGTTGGACCATCATTTATTTATCAACAGGACAATGACCCCAAACACACCTCCAGGCTGTGTAAGGGCTACTTGACCAAGAAGGAGAGTGATGGGGTGCTGCGCCAGATGACCTGGCCTCCACAGTCACCAGACCTGAACCCAATCCAGATGGTTTGGGGTGACCTGGACCGCAGAGTAAAGGCAAAAGGGTCAACAAGTGCTAAGCATCTCTGGGAACTCCTTCAAGACTGTTGGAATACAATTTCAGGTGACTCTTGAAGCTCATCGAGAGAATGCCAAGAGTTGGAAGCAGTAATCAAAGCAAAAGGTGGCTACTTTGAAGAACCTAGAATATGACATATTTTCAGTTGTTTCACACTTTTTTGTTAAGTATATAATTCCACATGTGTTAATTCATAGTTTTGATGCCTTCAGTGTGAATCTACAATTTTCATAGTCATGAAAATACAGAAAACTCTTTGAATAAGAAGGTCTGTCCAAACTTTTGGTCTGTACTGTATGTGATTACTACAGCAATACACAGGGTAGGACAGCAATCTACCTGTGTGAGTGTTAACGTGAAATTGAGTGTCAAGCCTCAATCGTCCATTTATGTTTATTCAGTTTCGACACTATTAAAATGTTGTTTTTTAAGGATTTGTACAATTTAATTAAACCAGCATGTAGGTGATCAGTGCATCAGTACACAGGCTATGGTAACAATTTAGCTGGGAGTGTTAATATAATATTATTGGTCAAGCCTCAATCACCCATTTCCATATATTCAGTTTCAATTTAATTAATGAGTATATATATATATATATATATATATATATATATATATATATACATGATTACTACAGCAAAACACATGGTATAGCCATGAGTGTTACCATGAAATTGAGCATCAAACTTCAATCATCCGTTTCCGTAAATTCCATTTCCAAGCAGTTGGAAATAAATTTTTATTTTAGGGGGTTCAATTTAATTGACCAGCATTCACCTTCACAGTATGTGAATGATCGGTTGGTATTCTGATTGCTTGTCCTCATTGTGCATTGTTTCTGGGCAGTAGACAGCAATTTAGGTGTCTGCACAAACGACATGATCACCTGATGAACGAACGTTTGCTCATTCATCATGTGATTAATGGCACCTTTAAAAGGCCAAATTGTTGGAAAAGAGCATTTGCAGGAAAGTTTATTCCCAATAATCTGCATGTGTAAATCCGGTTTTCCAGAAGGCAGTTTGTTCATTGAATGGCTGGGGAGCAACTGTGAAGCATGGTAGAAGTTCCTTGCAAGTTTGGGGCTGCATTTCAACAAATAGAGTTGGTGATTTGGTCAGGATTAATGAGTCCTCAATGCTGAAAAATAAAAGGAAAGATACTGTATTCTTCACTACATCACACCCCCCTCAAAAAAAAAAAGTTGGAGGAAAATGGCAGTGGGTCTTATGAAATAAATACTAATAAGCGCTTCCATTATAGAATCGTTCATTAGTACACAGTGGGACTGGTCTTCTGCCGGGCACCCGCTGTGATGTGTCCTGACTGCATATAGCATCAGGATGTAGGCCACTATGAACTGACGCTGTGCGACATCAGGTCACGGTGCAGCGCAGCACTGGTAGAAGAATGGTATATGAAGAGTCCATTGGATCTCCAGAGTGGTGGTGACGTCTGGAGCAGGAGAGGTAATGTATGTTCTTTTACTTTATTCTATGTCTTATCTGAGGTCTGATGAGGAATGGGACTCTGATTTGGAGGTCTGATCTGAGGTTTGATGAGGAATCGGGGTCTGATTTGGGAATCGGATGTACATTGGGGGTCTGAAATGAGGTCTGATGAAGAATTGGGGGACTGATTTGGGGGTCTGATAAAAAACATTTTTTTTCTTATTTACCTTCTTTAAATTCTAGGCACGTCTTATGGTTCAGTGTGTGTATGGAATGAAAAATACATGATGCCAAAAAAGAACTTGTACCAAAGTGTGCTTAAGTGACCAGATTACAGCAATGTGTAAATAGTGAAGGCTGCCAATTTGAGCATACTGTATTAGAGATTGTACTGAACTGTTTTGTTATATATTAAAATATTATTTAAACTGTATACCTAATAGACTGATATAGATATATAGCTGTATACCTACGTATGCACTCCTGGTAGGGATGAGCGAACTTTTGAAAAGATCGCTTCGCTTCGGCGAACTTTCTTGAATTTCGGATTTGTACGAACCGAACCTAAAACGAACCTTGCTATAACGGCTGAATAATTGCTTCTACAATAATGGGAGTCTGATAGGGTATAGTTTCGTTTACTTGCAGTTGCTATTACAATAAAAAAAGTCGAAAAAATCCAAGTGACTTCAACAATGGCGACGCAATATATAAGCATATTTGAGAATTTACACTAATGCGTACGCTAATGCGAACATTCCCGCACAAATAACGAACATACAGTGTAACGTTGTCAAAGGTACGCTACTTAACTGAATATGTACGCATTAGCGTACTCATACACTGCATCTGCGAACATTCCTACTCAAGTAACGATTCAAAATACAAGCGGGAGGGCACTCAGTATTTGGAAACTGGATAATTTTTATTATACAAAACGCACCTTACAAATAAAACCATATAAATATATATAAAAAATGAATATAAAAAATAAAAACAAAAATAATCTACTATAATATATACACATGCACGGTGTCAGAGATGTGTCTGCATATTGGTATTGGTAATCGTATTTATACCACGGCACAACCTGAGAACCATATATTGAAATGGTTAAGTAGATGTATTAGTACATATTGCAATCAATGTCATATCTATATGATAGAATATTTTCAAATGTCTCCTCTTAAAGGGGTTGTCTCATCTCGCTGTTACTAGGCGAGATGAGACACCGTTTCCCTAATCCAGAAACACCATAGCTTTCTGTGCTACGCTGTTTCTGTAGCGTTCATGCACGGCAACGAGAGCTACAGAAACAGCAGAGCGTCGGAGCGCTCTGCTGTTTCCCGGCCGGGAGGTGGTCGGAAACGGTGTCTCATCTCGCCTAGTAACAGCGAGATGAGACAACCCCCTTTAATAGATGGTAACTGGTGGTTCTATATTAAGTACTTAGGGCTATATCTTTTGCAAGGTCTTCTTATAATAGTCCTCTGTTCCTCCCCATTAGGTGGTTTTAGTAATGGAGTTAGTAATTGGCATGAATAAAAATTGTATACAGTACTTTACTGCTTTCTTGTATCCACATTAGATGGTATTAGTTGTTGACATAAGTGCAAATGAAATGAACATACAGTGTAGCGTTGTCAATTGTACGCTACTTAGCTGAATATGTACGCATTAGCGTACGCATACACTGCGTCTGCGAACATTCCTACTCAAGTAACGAACATACAGTGTAGCGTTGTCAAAGGTACGCTACTTAACTGAATATGTACGCATTAGCGTACTCATACACTGCGTCTGCGAACATTCCTACTCAAGTAACGAACATACAGTCTAGCGTTGTCAAAGGTACGCTACTTAACTGAATATGTACGCATTAGCGTCACGAACAGGAAGAGTCTGAAGTGCCTGTACCGTTAAGGCCACAGCTCAACCATCCCTAAAACAGACTTTAAACTAATAGCCTTTTATCTACAAGGCCAAAGAATTAGTCAGAAAACCTGACAGATGTCTACTGAAAAATGACTTTGACACAGTTGCTGCGGTGCAGACGGCGCAAAACGCTGCGCGCCGGCACCAGAAGAGTTAACAACGCCATTTTCTCACTAGTGGCACAGCTTCTTCATGCTGAAGCAAAGAAACCGTCCCCTCAAGAGCGTGAAAACCATGGCACGGCCCCCTGTAGCGCGGGAAAATCCAATCCAGCCCGCCAGGAACTTGCTGGGGGGAGCATTGAGAGCGAAGACTCCACCCCCTTAGCTCCTCCTTCATCTCCGGTGTATGCGAAGAAAGAGAGAGACAACAACATGGCGTCCCGTCAGCGCGGCCCTAGTTGGGGGGATATGGTCTGGGGCACCGACCCATATGAGCCTAGACCAGCGGAGGTTCGCCTGGACCAAGTTATCCGCAAGGCACAGCTGGTGCCGAACCCCGAAGTGCCTCATCTACCGGTAATAGCAGCTGGAGATCCTGCAAGCGAGGCCGCACACGTGGTCCCGAAGATGGACGCAACCAGCGGTGCACTCAGGAAGCCACCATACGTCCGGGCCAAAGTTCGAGTCGAGATGGCCGGGCCTGTGAAGGAAGTCCACAACCGAGTGGCTGGAGTCCCCACCTCGCCTAAGCCCCGACATAACGACCTCCGACAGAACCCCATCGTTCCTGCTGCGGTAACTAAAAATGTTACTACCCTGTGGGACTATAAAAGGGTTGTAGAAGAGTGGGTGGTCGAGGTGCTGGAACATCCCCGACGTGGTGACCAGACTCTCGAAAGGCGCACCGGGACTGTGCTTTTGCGTGGGGTTCATCACAGACGAGGAGTCCGCTGAGGAGCTCTACGTTAATCGTCGCTCCGTGAAGAGGCCGTACCTCCCTCCAGCACGACACAACCTCCATGCGGGCGAATTTGTAGAATTCACGCCTATGAAGAGCCTACAAGGCCCCTTTGCCACCGGGGTGAAGGTCATCACCAGACCACCGAGGCCGGAGGCACCTCAAGAGGAATGGGAAGATCACTCCGCGACCGCCACCCTTACTCACCGTCCTCGAGAGGATGAAGCGGGAGACAGTCAGCCAGGAGCAAGACCTCTTCTCGGCGAGCCGGAGCAACTCATTCCCGAGCTTCCTCCACCGCCAGCGTTCCAGGTGGGGCAGATTACAGGCAGCAAATTTATTTTCAACCCCCTGGCCACCTACCACCTGATGCAGGAGGCACCAGCAGCCCAATCTGTTGCCCGGGGTAGGCCTTTGGCCGAGCCTCTACAACCCGAGGTTCGGTCGTCAGTGGGCCCGGCAGGAGCATCCGGGCCTTACAGGGTCCGTTCCAAAATGGCTACCACAGTCACCAGTGTGACCACTGGGACCCTGCCCCGACCAGTGCCATATCTATCTTTAAGAGGACGCTGGGGAATGGCCGCTGCCTACCTTGAGGCCTATCAGAGGCAGGAGCGCCCTCTTATGTCGTTCAGCTCCAGCAGCGATGAGGAGGATGTGCCGGCTTTCCACTAAGGGGAGCCCGCACTCAAGTACTCTCAAAGAACTGCAGGACTAATGGGAGCCACCCCGTGGACAGCCCTGACTGGTGAGAACCTGTTGGCTATGTTTTAATTTGTTGTATTACCCGTGTTTTAAGTCTCCACCATGATGGACACGTGTGGCTGGACTCCCCCCATCTGCAATAATCCAAGTTGCGCCATGTTTGCGCACCACATCCTTTTCCCCCCTTTTCAGGTTGTTGGGAAATCACTTTTAAAAGGGTTTGTCAAGAAACCTTTTCAGCTATTTATAACCTATTTTATTACCCATGTGGATTACAAATTTCAATTGAATTTGGGACTTTGTTCCAGTCTCAAGCCAAAGAAGAAGAAAAGATAGACTTGAATGTAACCACAGATATCCTATATTATGCCTTTAATATATTTGCACTTAAATTTGCACTAACATTTTACCTTTCAGCAACGATCAAGAATATTGCCCATTGTGTGTGTTTCTTTGCAGGTGCCACAATGTGTCCTCCAATGCACTTTAATGTATGGTCATACACTTAGCCAGGTAGTTAGCACCTTACTTGTCTCTACCTCAGATATATATGCTGCCTCTGAGGGCGTTTCACACTAACGGTTCATGGTAGCTAGGTGTCAGAGCCACAAGCAGTTTTCTCTTATTCCTTCAGGGTTATCCTCGCTGCTATAGATGTGTCTTATATGTGTCAGGAGAGAACAGTCTTTCACTGGAACTCTGGCAGGACAGGTAGATTCCTCCTCCTAGTTCACTATGTCCAGAGGCCTTGAGCACCGCCTCCAGGAAAAAAATAACTTGCAGCTACTGATAGACATCAAGGTGACAAAGCGTAAAGCATTATCAGGCTTTGGTGCTTGGAAGGGATTACAGAATGAAGCCACCCTTCTGTTTGCGGGCTTATCATTTCACAATGGTGGGATTACAGAGTGAAGACACCACCATGCTTTCTTTGGTATTCGTGGCCAGAATATTCAGAGTCAGTCAGAAATGGTTGCTTAGTGCAGTTTACATAGGTTGTTCGTCTGCTGCGAGGGGATAACAGAGATCGGACAACCTACTCACAAGGCAGGAACGTACCAGCATAGTAGCGCAATAGTCTATATGTGTATGTAATGTCTTTTATATGTATCTCGTGGACCAGCAGGTGTTAGTAAATACTATGGCAGATTCGGATGTAGTTTTACCAGAATGGTACGGTCCTTAGTCCATTCTGACCCCCTGTGCTGGAGAGAAGTTAAGTTCTTCCAACTTCCTGCGGTGAGGAGAAAATGACAGTTTAGTCAGGGAGTTGTCCCCTGTACCCTGATTGGGGAGGACATGTGCAGGACAGCAGAGCACCTTCAGCTCTGCTGTACCCTAAAGACAGACTAATATAGTCAGCAATAAGGCACACCAATACTCTCAAGGGAAGCCAGACTTAAGAGGTAACCTCAGCTTAGAACAGGAAGCCTGAAACTTGAATTTCCAAGCATCTGCCAAGTATAAGCAATAAGCTGCACTTGCTGGACACCAAGCTGAAGGATGAACTGAGTTATTTGCATTCAAAGTTAAGTCAACAAAACTACGTTGGACCATTCCCAAAAGTCTGCGCATCATTCCCATCTGACGACCCTCAATTATTAATACTAGTAATTTTCTGCAGCCGGAGCAACCGCCTGGGGCCTGTTCATCTCACGAGGTAGGAACACCGTGACAATCCCAGCAAAGACTTAAGTGGCCTAAATACCCCTTGGCACTCCTACCCCTGGGACATAAAGGAAAATCACCTTAGAGGGCCCTGGAGGGGGAAAGGGTCGCCCTCGTAGCAACCACGGCACCCCGGGCACTGCAACTGCTGAGACTGAACTCTCTAAACCCCCCACCAAACCACCCTCGCAGCGGGCCAATAAAACACACAACACCTTAAGTTAAGTAAGGGTCGGTCACAGCTTTATTTTCTTATATTATTCCAAAACTTCAACTTGTTGACCATAAACACCATAACCCGGAGTATTGAAGCGCTATGCCCCACAGCGTTCTGTGGGCAAGTCTGCCTTCTTCTTCGTCTGAAATCGTCAACGGACCTCTGATGTGACTTGTAATGTAAAGCACTGAAACAAACCAGAAATTAATCAGAAAACGTAAAGAAAACGATGAAATAATGGGGAAGGGAGGGTGGGAAGCTTTCAGTGAAGATGCTGGAGAACACCCCCGCGGGCAGAACCATTTTTTCCCCTTGCTGCACGCTGAGTTTATTAACCCTTTAATGCACCACCGCTCGTCAGTCATAGACTCCTTCACTTAGGCACCTCGGCGTCTGCTAAATTAAAAAGTGTAATTGGTGGAACTTCTGTCTTCAAAATAGAATCTAAATTTATGCTTTATCTTTTGTAGCTCAGCACAGGACAGTCAACGTTAAAAAAAACCCTCTAACATTACAGCTAGTCTAGTAGGATACGGATACGGTGAAATAGACAGACAACCTTACCCACAGAATCCATGAGGTAAAGAAAGGACATTTAAAAAGGCACAGATTCAAGAAGGCTTTATGCCAGTTCCATTATCCAAAAATACGTGTCCAGTTTTCATGAAATGAACACCTCATTGGCACTCGCTTTACAAATTGACGCAACTACTCTGGTGTCAAACCTGTTGAATCTGGGCCTATGGCTGTTGTCAAGACATATATATATATATATATATATATATCTTTGATACACCAGTTTGATGTCCTAACCGAGTGCAGCGCCCAACCCAATGGATGTATGCTTTTGTTCTTTTTAAGTGCTGTCACCATCTGGCTTAAAGGAGTCCGGGCAATTTATAAGGCCCCATTCACATGACCGTAAGTGAATGGGGCTGTATCTATCCGCAAAATTGCGGATATATACAGCCCCATTCACTTCTATGGGGCCGGGAGCGGCGACAGGGAGCGGCGACAGGGAGCGTGCTCCATGCCGCGGCTCCTATGAAGAAAGTACTATAGTTGTCCAGTTGTCAGCGTGTGTTCCGGGCGGCCCCATTGAAAATGCCTATAGTGTTCCATGCGCACAGACAACTATAGCACTTTCTTAATAGGAGCCGCGGCATGGAGCTAGCTCCCTGCCGCTGCTCCCGGCCCCATAGATGTGAATGGGGCTGTATCTATCCTCAATTTTGCGGATAGATACGGCCCCATTCACTTACGGTCGTGTGAATGGGGCCTAAGTTTCTGGGTCAAGTAAGGGCACAGAAAGTAATTAATTGCCTGGACTTATCTTTTAAAGTGGGCAGGGGAAAAACCCCTGATGGGGTATGGAAGTGACCTTCCCGCCCTCTCTTTGGTCACTCCCAAAAAACCTCACCCTATGGGTACCTTCACATGTGGCTGCGGGTCTGCTATGTAAAAGCCACAGGGCATTATTATACCGTTCACCAAATGGCGTTAAAGGGAACCTGTCATCTCCAAAACAATCCGTGAACTAGAGTAAGCGGTGTATAGTGTAAGTGACGTTGAGTCCGGTTATGTAAGTTTTATCTTCATACTCGCTTCCATTCTGATGTTGTGCTCCCACAAACCTGCAGTAAAATGCACTCAGTGGACTCCAGTGCTCACTCACATAATGGAGAGGACTCAAAGACGAGTCCTGTCAATGCATTTTACTGCTGGTTTGTGGGAGCACAGCGTCAGAATGGAAGTGAGTATGAAGATAAAACTTACATATTCGGATTCAGTATCATTTACACTATAAACCGCTTACTCTAGTTCAGGGGGTGTTTCGGTGATGACAGGTTCCCTTTAAGTACTATGGTGCCGTCCGGACATACGCAGTTCTGCGCTGAACTGGGTATTTGCGTCCAGCCCCATAGTACTGAAGGTGGCATAAAAGCAGCCAACGATGCGCTGTGGATTTTAGGCAGCAGAGAACCCCAAAAAAGCATCCCATTGTAAAGGCACCCGTAAATAAGGCAAGTTAACCTGCCTTTCAGCAACTGTTTGTTGCTGTAACTAACTGTGGAGGTTTTTTATACCACAGCTTAAGGACAGTAGCCTCCATGATATATACCCCATAGACAGCCTTATTCCACGTGTGACTGCATGAGAGGCGTGAAATAATTCGCACAGAGAAGAAACCCATCGGGATTTGTGGTGCGAGATTTTACTACTCTCATGATATCAACAAAATACCTCAAGAACAGTTAGTACCCGCTCACAAAACGGTGAGTAGTGTTCCTTGGCACGGGTGCCAGGGATAGAACCCCACGGCTATAGTTCACAAAAGGTGAAATCCCCACTTTGTGAAGCATAGTCGTGGGGATTATTTTAGGGATGGCACTGTTCTTGGGGTATGGGTTGGATGGTGCACCGGTGTGAGGCATTAACCTGGTGTGGAGATGTTAAATGGCCAACACACCATGGGCATGAAATTTGGAGATGGGGTTCTGTTTATTTAAATGTATCAGAATGAAGTAGGGAATTTTTAAGGTGATTTTTTTTTTTAATTTGGGGTCTAAGGGGGAACATAAGTTAAATTAAGGATTTTTACGTTGGGCACATATTTGGAATCTTAAGGTCATTTTCTTGGACACATGGATTGCCATGCAAGATGGGTGACTGATAACTTAGTCATTCACATCAGGCAAGGGGGTGGTTTAATCCGATGTAATCCAGGCACGATTCATCTTTATAAAAGTCAGCATCTCAACACTGTGGCAAGAGAGCCTCGTTCTTTGCGGTGTTACGATGTTACCCGCCACACTGAACACCCTCTCTGACGCGACACTACTGGCTGGGCAGAACAGCAGCGCCAAAGAAAACTCTGCCAGTTGATGCCAAATGTCCAGTTTCTCTGCCCAGTACTGCACGGGGTCGGTGATACTTTGGGGCAGGGTACAATCCAGGTAGGCAGTGACCTGGTGGGTGAGCTCATGCCGGTCCACGCCATGAGTCCGGTGTTGTGTCCCCTCTTCAGCAGCTGGCTGCATGAAATCGCTCATCAGCGATTGGAGGCTTTAACGACTTCTCACGCCTCCACTAGTGGTGGTGGTAGTGGAGCGCGCTGGTTTCCCCCGACGGATGTTGTCTGGGAATCCTGGCTTGGTCTCGATGGTAAGTAGAGACAGCTGTCTGGTGAGTAGGTCCCGGTAGTACCAGTTTTGCCTCCCTTTCTGATGGCGGAAAAAATTCAGCCATTTTGCGGCGGAAGCGAGGGTCCACCAGGGTGGCCAGCCAGTATTGGGTCCCTCTGGCGGATGTCCACAATCCGGCTGTCACTCCTCAGACACTCCCGCAGGCACCTTCCATCTGTACCAAGGACAATGAGTGCCTCTCCTCTCCACTGTCCTCGGTATATTTCCAGGGTCTGCTGGGGTCTTCCTCCGCTTCCTCTACCACCATCCTCCATCTCCTCTGTGATTGAGAGGCAGAGAAGCCAGGTGGGGTGTGTGGAATGGCTGGGCATGGGACATCTTCTCCTCCTACCCTCCATCTGCACTTCATCCATCTCTGGGCTCAAGGCGATGTTCAGCCTTGGAGTGGTGGCCTGGGAATCCTCGCTGATGATGGTTTCAGCGCACTTTCCAGAACATGGACGAGTGGGATGATGTCGTTGATTCCATAAGTCATTCCTGCTCACAAACAAAGTCGCGTCCTCAAAAGGGATCAATCAATTGGCAGACTTCACGCATCATCTGCCAGTGTGTGACTTGGAAGTCGCAGTGTGGCATGAAACTGCCTAATTGCCCCATGAGGTAGGCTGTAACGGCTGACCTTTGCTTGTACAGGCGGTCCAGCATATGGAGGGCAGAATTCCAGCGTGTTGGCACATCGCAGATTAGCCGATGTTTAGGGAGACTGCGCTGTCTCTGGATCCTGAGCAGGGTGTTCCTTGCAGTGTAGGAGTGGCTGAAGTGTTTGCACACTCTGCGTGACATCCTCATAAGGTCTTGTAGTGTAGGAAATGATCTAAGAAACCTGTGCACTATGAGGTTTATCACATGTGCCATACAAGGTGATGACTCAGCCCCTCCCTGCTGCACTGCAGAGACAATGTCCCTCCCATTGTCTGCTACCACACTTCCCACCTGTTAGTTGACGTGGGGTAGCCATTGATCTACCTCCTCCCTGACTGGTCCGGAGGAGCTCCTGCCCACTGCTGTTCCTTCACCCAGGCTCACCAAATTGAGGACAGCGCTGAGAGCGCCGGGCTGACATCGGTGGTAAGACAATCTGGGGCAGATTGGACTGCAGTAGAAGCGGCGGATGTTTGCAAGGTGGTGGAGCAGAACTTCTGCTTCCCGCTGCTGGCCCCTAAA
>ONZH01012731.1:0-15050 GCA_900303285.1 Rhinella marina
GGTTCGTACTTACGGGATATCCATACTGGTGTTCCTCCAGGGTCCTGGGGAAAACTCAGCTTCCCCCTGACGGTTGGAGCTACAAAGATAAACCAAAATTAGTTTATATTTTGAAGACAGAAGTTCCACCCATTAAATTTTTTATTTTACCTACCTTCTACCTCAGGTAGCTGGGCAGGTGGTGTATTAGGGGCCGGTGGGCTCCTCTCAGGGTGGGGTGGAGGGGCAGAGGAGCTCCTCTGTGGTGCAGCAGCTGTCAAAATTAAAATAATGGCATTACATTCAACTCAAATGAACAGTTGTATTATTCTGATGTTGATACATGTGAATAGTTTGGGGCTGGATTCCAATCCTAACCACTAGTGCTCTTATATCCCTGCTGCTGCACTCCCACATAGCCTGGATTAAAAATAAATTAAATATGTTTACACATTATAGAAGGTCCTTCAGGGGCCATCCGGGCACGACGCTGCCGGGCGACGTTCGTGACGTCGTTGACGTTGCTCTGCAAGATATCCATAACACAATTGTTATGATGATGACCGTTTTAAATACTAACACTTTATACTACTATGAAGATATTAATGGGTAAGAGGAGGGCCAATATGATGTAGAGTGGGCATTTCATGTGAAGGGATCATCATAGAATATCTGGGGTGCATAATTGATGGAGGGAAGCATTTGTTGGGAGGGTGGAGGCTTGAATGAATGACTAAAAGATTGTGTGTCACAATTCTGCAGGTACAAACATAACAAATATGAATACAGGCATACAGCACATACAATGCACTAGTATACCATAGCTCCAGTCCCAAGCCATTCCGGATTTGCGGGACAGTCAGGATTTTATCGGCTGTGTCCAGGAACGGGTGGCTATGTCCCGTGGTCAGCTGTCTTTTGCATCCATAGGAAGCAGAGACGGGTGACGGTAAGCAGGGAGCAGTCTCTTCACCTTCCCCGACGTCCAATATAATGTCTCCTTGTGGCCCCCATACAGTATAATGTCTCTTTGTGGCTGCCCCAATACAGTATAATGTCTTCTTCCTTGTGGCCCCCATACAGTATAATGTCTTCTCCTTGTGGCCCCCATACAGTATTATGTCTTCTCCTTGTGGCCCAAGTGTTTTTATTTCTTCTAAATGGGTATTTATTGTGATAAATTTCTTAATATCGTTATCGTGGGAATATATTTTATATCGCCCACTCCAGACACATTAGCTGCAGCATTGAGCACCATCTTTTAGGAGGCAGCGCTAACTATGAAGGGGCATATATCTAAGGGGACTTTCTTTCACACTAGTGCATTTGCCTGATACAAATGGGAGAATGGCCAGCCCCTTTAACAAAAACAGAGGATGGCACTGAATCCGACCACAACACTGGCAATTGGCAGGACAGATACTGCAGAACAGCCTGCCGGATCACCGCCACATATGTGAAAGTAGCCTAAGGCAAATTACTGTGAAGGGTCACATATCTGAGAATATACCTTCACTTGTTTGAGTGGAGTTAGAGGCGTGGTCTAGCATGAAAGAAAATTGCTGCAGCGCACTACGCACACCCATGTTGTCCTTCTATACAGTTTTCATTATTGGCACTGGTATATATACAATACAGTAAGGCTTCATTAACACTACCGTATGTGAATGGGGCCGTATCTATCCTCAAAATTGCGGATAGATACAGCCCCATTGACTTCTATGGGGCCGGGAGCCATGGCTCCTTTGCAGCATGCTCTATAGTTGTCCGTGCGCACGGATAACTATAAGCATTTCAATGGGGCCGCCGGGCGTGTGTTCCGTGCGCTCGGAACACATGCCGGGCGCCCCATTGAAAATGCTTATAGTTGTCCTTGCGCATGGACAACTATAGAGCATGCTGCAAAGGAGCCACGGCATGGAGCTAGCTCCGTGCCGCGGCTCCCGGCCCCATTGAAATGAATGGGGCGGTATGTATCCGCAAATTTGCGGATACATACGGCCCCATTCATACGGTCGTGTGAATGGGGCCTAAACTAATTTTTTAACATGTTTTTACTTTTCAAATATTTTATTACTCACCCTCTCGTATCTCCTCCCGGATATGACTCAGCCGCTCTGGGCACTTTAACTTCAAATCCGACCATTTACGTTGGACCTGGCCTGGGGTCCGTACAATTTGAAAATGATGGCGCAGACCTCGAATCACCTGCTCCACAATTTCCTTTTTTTGTTGATGCGGGTGTTGGTGGGTGCCATCATACTTCAGCCTGTCCATCTTATTAACTATATATTTCAGCTCCTCAGAGCTGAATGCAGAGGAACGCCTACGATTGCCTGCCATCTTCCTCTGAGGACTGTGCGCCGTGGCGTAGCGTCGTGCGTGTATTCGCAAAACTGTAATTCGTACGCAACAGCGTACAGAGTAAAGCGTATAGTAGCGTAAAGTAGCAATAGCGTACGCTTTATCGGACAAGGTCATGTCGCTCCTTACACTGTCTCTGCCTGCTCCATGCATGCTTCCCCTGGTCTTCCCTATCCATTTACGTTGTGTTTTCATCACTGTCAGAGGTTTTCAGGTGTTTAGGCAACCTTGCCTGCAACGAACTTTGGTCCCCTGCAAAAATATTCGTATCTCCCATTGACTTCAATAGGATTTGTTTTTACGTACGAATATACGAATATTCGGAAAAATTTGTTCCGAGTACCGAGCACACGAATATTTTAGTATTCGCTCATCTTTAATAACAAAGTATTGAGATGAACTTTTGTTATTGACCAAATACTTATTTTCCACCATAATTTGCAAATAAATTCTTTAAAAATCATACAATGTGATTTTCTGGATTTGTTTTCTCATTTTGTCTCTCATAGTTGAGGTCTACCTATGATGTCAATTACAGGCCTCTCTCATCTTTTAAAGTGGGAGAACTTGCACAATTGGTGGCTGACTAAATACTTTTTTCCCCACTGTACATTCAAATATATAGGGGTCCCTGCAGCTATTTTGAGAAGGTAGATCCTGGGGAAAAGAGGATACTCGATAGCTTTCCTCTATACCTAGAAGTCATCTCAGCTAACTGATCATGTCTATAATAATAAACTGGGGAGTTTCTTTAAAGGAAATCTGTCACATGATTTTACTGTATAAAAGTATAAGTATTGCCATTCCATACACTGCCGATATTTTCGCGCAGGCGCAGCACCGCTCACTGCCTGCGCCTGCCCGATAACAATACTCTGAAGGGAAACAGCTTCAAAAGCGTCACTGGGCATGCGCCAAGCCCAGTGACGTAATAATTATGTTATCGCGCAGGCAGTGAGCGGTACTGCGTCTGCGCGAAATATCAGCAGTGTGTGGAAGGCATCTAGAGCTTCCGTGACGTTGCGGAGGGGGTGGGAGGCAACAGTACTGATGTGGGTAGTTACTTCTGCCCTGAAGAGGCGCGCTTGCGATCTGTATAAAGGCGGTCTGGGCACTGGAGGGGGGCATTACTGGGCTCCCTAGATCGATATTAACACCCCTCTGGGCACCTTGTTTGAAAATTTGCATATCACAAAAAGTGGAATAAAAAGGAAAAGAAAGCATGAAACAAAGAATGAAAACTACACCAGGACACACGGTATTTTATTGAACATGGCAATACTTATACTTTCATATAGTAAAATCATGTGACATATTTCCTTTAATAATCTATGAACATAGGCTGGTTGAGATGCTGTACATTGAATATGTTTATGTAGTGCAGTAAGTCTACTGTGTTATGTGCCACTTGTGCAGAGGGTGGAAGACTAGGGGCCCACCTTGCTCAGGGGCCCCACTGGGGGATTCATCTGTACCCCTGTGGGCCAGTCCGAACCTAGCTATATGTGACAATCAGAGAGGGGGACTGATAACAAGAAACAGGAATCCATGTTATCCTCCATCTGGTAACAAGTACAATTAGACAGGGATACAGAACACTCTGTTTCTGTTCTTTCTCCCTGCAGCTGTTGTAGCTCCTACTATGGCTGACAGCACAGGATTTATGCAAATCTGTAAATTAGTTAGGTTTAGGTATTATTAGTATATAGATTTTTATGATCTAAGTTGTAGAGAGCATAACTAGAAAAAAATACATCCACAAATATTACAATTAATATCATACAGTACAGTACCTACAGTACATAATTTTAATTTAAATATTCATTAAGATAGCACTTTAAGGGCCCATTCAGATGGCCGTATGAACGGACCCATTTATTTCAATGGAGCCCCAAAAGATGCGGACAGCACACAATGTGCTGTCCGCATCCGTAGTTGTGCTCCGCGGCCCACAAAAAAAGATGTCCTATTCTTGTCCGCAATTGTGAACAAAATAAGCATTTTCTATGATAGTGCCGGCCATGTGCGGTCCGATGATTTTTGGAGCGGAGTCAAAAGTTGTGCACGCAGGACTTTTGTCTCCGCTTCAAAAATCTTTCTCTGAGCGGAAACCTAACGGACCCCATTATAGTCTATGAGGTCCGTAGGCTCCGTTCAGCTCAATTATGTCCCGAATCCGTCCTTTCCGTTCTCCTGGTCCTATAACGGAGCAGAATGGAAGGGCTGAACGGTAATGTGGACTAAAATCACAATGGAAAACCTTAGTTTCAGCTCACGTCTACTACTAAATCATATTTAATTATAACTACCTGTCAAGAAGAATACATTTTTCCCACATCTTTTTTCATTATGACTCACTCTTCTTTTAAGTAAAGTGCGTAAAAGCCTTTAATAATCTGCTATTCTGTGACCAGGCATACAGGCTCTGAGCAAAAGGAAATGTCACACCAATACCAAAATATGAAAAGAAATATTGTTTTTTTTGACTGATTCTTCTGTGTTTAATAATGTCATTTGGTATTCACTTACAAGGATACCTCTGACGGTAAATAATATAGGATATGAATCTGTTGCAATGAAAATGCAGGCTTATCTGCAGACAACATGTTATAGAACAGGAGCAGCTGATCATATTATTTGTTAGTTTTGTTAGAAAAGCCCCCAGCCTAGTTTTCTTGTCACTTTTAAAAAGTGATAAGTCTAGGGCAAAGTGGCAAATGTCATGAATAGTGATAATCGAGCACCGCGATGCTCGGGTGCTCAGGTGCTCTGGCCGAACACCAGGTGGTGCTCGAGTGCTTGGCCAAGCACCCGAGTATAATGGAAGTCAATGGGAGAAGACCAGGCACCCCCTGCTCTGCAGAGGATAGGGTGTCTGGTTCATAGGGAAACGTGAGAAAATGGTGGAAACATCACTGAAATGGTTAAGGAACAGCATGAGGAGGATGTCTAGATGCATCTTGGACACCAAAGTCGCTGCTATTAACGATGATGTCGGACTATTACGCCACTTTTACGGAATGACAATAATACCCCCAAAAACAGAAGATATCATCGATTTTACAGGAAATATTGTTAGGAAACATATATTTACTTGTACGTAAAGCGCAAGTGCTGCCAAAAATTACAAGGAAGAGGCACTCCAATACAACCGGTATATAACATAAAGGAGGGCCTCATTCACATTGTGGTACAATTGTTCATGACGTGGGAGTCCTACACTCTATGTGCAGCCTATGCACAAAGGGAAAGGGCTGACAAAAATTACAAGGAACAGGCACTCCAATACACCCTTTATTACGCATAAAGGAGGGCATCAGACACACCCTTGAAAAATTATGATTGATGGCCTGCTGCTGACACTCAAAAACAATAGGTGTGAGGTGCTGCTGCTGAGCTGACCGTCAAAAAAATTATGGGTGACACGCTGCTGCCGAGCTGACCGTCAAACAAATTATGGGTGACACGCTGCCTCCGAGAAGACCATTAAAAAAATTATGGGTGACATGCTGCTGCCGAGCTGACCGTCAAAAAAATTATGGGTGACATGCTGCTGCCAAGCTGACCGTCAAAAAAATTATGGGTGACACGCTGCTGCAGAGCTGACCGAAGAAGAAATGATGTGACATTCTGCTGCTACGCTGACCGAAAGACCGAAGAAGAAATCATGTGTCATTCTACTGCTACGCTGACCGAAAGACCAAAGTAGAAATGATATGTAACATTCTGCTGCTACGCTGACCGTCGAAATAATTATGGTTAAGGCACAGAGGGATCGCTGAGGACTTTGACACAGTCAGCTAGGTACTACTTCACCATCTTCCAAAACTTTTCCCTCCTTGTGACACAACACGGAGACATATTGTGAGCAGTGAACTTTTTAGCACACAGAAGTGGGATGGTTACGCTGATAATTGCATTATCGCCGCTCACCATCTGTGTACATTCATCAAAGTTGCGTAAAACCTCACAGAGGTCAGACATCATTGCCCACTCGTCACTTGTGAAGAGCAGAAGCTGACTGGAAAGTTGACGACCGTGTTGCAGCTGGTATTCCACCGCAATCCTTGGCATGGGTAGCACCTGTGCCATCCCAGCGTACGACTCGCTCCCAGCCTCCACAACCTTCACCCAGTGTGCCGTCAGGGAAATGTAGTGTCCCTGGCCAGAAGCGCTTGTCCATGTGTCAGTTGTTAAGTGGACCTTCCCAGTAACTGCGTTGGTCAGGGCACGGGTTATGTTACGGGACACATGCTGGTGTAAGGCGGGGACGGCACGCGGGGAAAAATAGTGGTGGCTGGGAACTGTGTAACAAGGGACAGCCACCACTATCAGGCTGCGAAAAGCCTCGGTGTCCACCAGTCTAAATGGCAACATTTCCAGGGCCAGCAATTTGGAAAGTTGCGCGTTTAAAGCTATGGCCTGTGGGTGGGTGGCAGGGTATTTGCGCTTGTGTTCAAAGGCCTGGGGTAAGGACATTTGAACGCTGCGCTGGGACACTGAAGTGGACGTGCTTGCTGATGGTTCTTGCGAAGGTCCAGGTGCAGGGCGGGAGGCATCTGGGCCTGCGTCTTGGACAGCACGTAACAGAGGGGAAGAGTAGGCAGTGGTGTGACCTGCAGACACAGATCGTGGACCCAGGCGTTCAGCCCACCTATTAGGGTGCTTTGCTGCCATGTGGCGGATCATGCTGGTGGTGGTCAGGTTGCTGGTGTTTACACCCCTGCTCATCTTGGTACGGCACAGGTTGCAAATTACAATACGTTTATCGTCAGCACTTTCCTCAAAAAACCGCCAGACTGCGGAACACCTAACCTTTGGCAAGGGAGCTTGCCACAAGGGGCTGCTCCGGGGAACAGTTGCGGGCCTGGTTGGCGTGGCCTGCCTTCTCTCTATTTTCACCCCACTGCCTCTTCCAGCCTGTTGCGGTGCTGCGGATCCCTCCCCTTCTGTACTGCTGTTCTCGCTCGGCTTGCCACCTTCCCAGGTTGGGTCAGCGATTTCATCGTCCACCACTTACTCTTCCACTTCCTCACTCTGGTCCTCCTCCTGACATGGTGACCTTACAAGAACCTGACTTAACTGCGTCTCATCCTTATCATCAACCTCTTGAGGCACTAATTGCCCTTGACTTATTGGCAACTGTGTCTCAACATCATCATGCACCTTGTGAGACGCTATTTGCCGTTCCGCACCGTCATCTTCTTCAGACTGTGGATGCTCATGAGTTTGGTAATCAGGGCACAATATCTTCTCATGTCCCTGTCTATGTCTCTTGCTGTACACATGGATAGAAGCCTGAGAGAGAGATCTAGGGGCCCCCGCTCTCAGCACGTACTAACACATAGTGTATTGTCTTCCTATGACACTTCGGGTGAAGATACTCCTGGGTTGATGTCTGGGGACGAACCCATGCAGTTAGGGGGAGCTACTCCTGCTTCCACCTTTAAACATTCTGGTAATAAAAAGGGAGTGTGTTTTTTCTGCGGACAGAAAGGACACTTTATCAACGCATGTCCATGCGTTCAGTCTCTAAAAGAGAAAAAAAGAAAGGGGGCGTTAAATTCCCATCTCACTCTTGGAGGAGTGGGTGGAGAGACAGAAAATGTGAATTTGTCTTCATCCTGTAGTACCCGTTTTCTCCTGACTGCCGAGGTGGCGCTAGAGTCAAAGGTTGTGAGAATTGAGGTGTTTATTGACAGCGGGGCAGGGGTGAATCTGATTGATGCTCAGTTTGTCCGTATGCATGGATTATCTCTGAGTGCATTGGAGAAGAGGATTTCTGTGTTTGCTTTTGATTCTGCGCCTCTTTCTCAAAAGTGTTTGTCTCAGATGGCGCATGATATCAGATTAAGAGTGGGTGAATTTCCTCAGGAACTTATTTCGTGTTTTGTGTTGCAAGGTCTTCCTGCTCCTGTGGTGCTGGGTTTACCGTGGTTAAGCAAACACAATCCAACCATCGAATGGCATAATAGACAGATTGTGGATTGGGGTGATTATTGCGTTGACAATTGTCTTAATACATCTTTTTCTGCGTCAACCACTAAGACACTTCCCACTTCTATATCTGATTTAGCTGATGTATTTTCTGAAGGTGGATGTCAGGATTTACCCCCACATCCGGAATACGATTGTCCTATCAATCTTATCCCCGGAGCAAAATTGCCCAAATCTAGACTGTATAACCTTTCTGGACCTGAGAGAACAGGCCATGAAAGAATATATTGCTGAGAGTTTGGCTAAAGGACACATAAGACCTTCCAAATCTCCAGTGGAAGCAGGGTTTTTCTTTGTAAAGAAAAAAGACGGAACTCTTAGGCCATGTCTGGATTTCCTTGAACTCAATCGAATTACTGTCCGTGATCCTTAACCCCTTCCTTTGATTCCCGATTTGTTTAGCCAGATTGTTGATGCCAAGGTGTTCTCCAAGTTGGACTTAAGGGGGGCATATAATATGGTCAGGATCAAGGAAGAGGATGAATGGAAGATGGCTTTTAACACTCCTGAGGGCCACTTTGAGAACCTAGTCATGCCTTTTGGGTTGACCAATGTTCCTGCTGTGTTCCAGCATTTTGTTGATGACATTTTTCATCACCTTGTGGGGAGGTTTGTAGTCATGTATTTGGATGACATACTAATCTATTCTCCAGATATGGTGACACATCAGGATCACGTTAGACAGGTATTGCAGATCTTAAGAGATAACAAATTGTACGCAAAATTAGAGAAATGTGTTTTTGCTGTACAAGAGGTGCAATTCTTAGGATACCTGCTGTCATCTTCAGGTTTTTGAATGGATCCAGAGAAAGTCCGTGCTGTATTGGACTGGGATCGACCTGAAAATTTGAAGGCTCTTATGCGGTTTTTGGGGTTCACCAAATATTACCGAAAGTTTATTAAAAACTATTCAACAATAGTTAAACCCGTAACTGACATGACTAGGAAAGGGATGGATGTCTCAGTGTGGTGTGATGCAGCATTGAGAGCCTTTTCCGCTGTGAAGGAGTGCTTCTCTTCTGTCCCTATTTTGGTGCAGCCAGATGTGTCACAATCTTTCATTGTGGAGGTTGACGCATCTGAGGTGGGGGTAGGAGCAGTTTTGTCACAGGGTCCTTCACCAGGTAAATGGCGCCCATGTGCCTTTTTCTTGATAAAACTCTGTGCTGCGGAGAGAAATTACGATGTGGGTAACAGAGTTACTGGCCATTAAGTTGGCTTTTGAGGAATGGCGTCATTGGTTGGAAGGGGCGATTCACCCAGTCACGGTATTCACAGATCACAAAAACCTGGCTTAACTTGAGTCGGCAAAACGACTTAATCCGAGGCAGGCCAGATGGTCTTTGTTCTTCACCAGATTCAATTTCATTGTCACGTATCGTCCTGGGATTAAGAATGTCAAGGCGGATGCCTTGTCACGTGGTTTTCCCGGAGGTGGTGATTTTGAAGATCCGAACCCTATACTGTCTAAAGGGGTGGTGATATCTGCTCTTTATCCTGATCTTGAGGCTAAGGTGTTTGAGGGCCAGGGAGATGCACCGGAGTCTTGCCCCCCTGGGAAATTGTTTGTTCCATCTGAATTGTGTCATAAGGGGTTTGAGGAACATCACTGTACAGTGCTTGCGGCACACCCTGGGAGTAAATCCACTGTCGTCCTCATCTCTCATAGATTCTGGTGGCCAGGGCTGCGTAAGTGTGTTGAGGACTATGTGTCGGCCTGTAGTGACTGTGCACGCGCTGGACTTTCTGGACCCCTACTCCCGTTGCCCATCCCGTCCAGACCATGGACTCACTTGTCTATGGACTTTATCACTGATCTGCCTAATTCGTCTGGAAAGGCACTTATTCTGGTGGTTGTAGATCGGTTTAGTAAAATGGCACACTTTATTGCATTGCCCGGACTCCCTAATGCTAAAACCCTTGCACAAGTGTTTGTTGACAACATTGTGAAACTTCATGGCATTCCCACTGACGTGGTCTCTGATCATGGGACTCAGTTTGTGTCCAGATTCTGGAAGGCGTTCTGTACTCGGCTCGGGGTACAACTATCTTTTTCCTCTGCTTTTCACCCTCAGACGAATGGACAGACAGAGCGTACTAATCAGAGTCTGGAGACTTACTTGAGATGTTTTGTCTCTGAGAATCAGGAGGAGTGTTCCTCGTTTTTGTCTCTGGCGGAGTTTGCCATAAACAATCGTAGACAGGAGTCCACTGGCAAGATCCTGTTTTTTGGTGCATATGGGTTTCACCCACAGTTTGGCACATTTTCTGGTTCAGGTACCTCTGGTATCCCTGAGGAAGAACGTTTTTCGTCATCATTGTCATCTATATGGCGGAAAATTCAAAGTAACTTGTTAAATATGGACAATGGTCCAGACCTAAGAGTGGGTGATTCTGTGTGGCTGTCCACAAGAAACATTAAGTTGAAAGTTTCTTCTTGGAAGTTGGGTCCAAGATTTATTGGTCTATATAAAATCACTGCCATTATTAATCCTGTAGCATTTCGTCTTGAACTTCCTCAGGCTCTGAAAATTCATAATGTGTTTCACAGATCTTTGTTAAAGAGATATGTTGAACCTTTGGAGCCATCTCCCTTGCCACCCGTGCCTGTCATGGTGGACGGCAGTTTGGAATTCCAGATCGCCAAGATTATTGACTCTCGAGTTCTTCGTAGAACTCTTCAATATCTTGTTCACTGGAAGGGTTATGGACCAGAGGAGAGGACGTGGGTACCAGCATCTGACGTGAATGCCAGTTGTTTGGTGAAAGCTTTTCACAGGTCCCATCCAGACAAAGTTGGTCCAGGGTGCCCGGAGGTCACCCGTAGAAGGGGGGGGACTGTCACGGACATTCCTATGACAGATAACAGGAGGTCTGTCAGATTGGCAACACGTGGTATAATCTGACATGTTTTCCCTTTTTGTTGTTGGTTTTTACCACACCCTTTTCCTCCAGGTGTTCCTGGTGTGGTAATTGTCCCTCCTCTATTTATTGCTTCTTCTCCCACTATTCCTTGTGGTTTATAGGTTCAGTTGTTGTGGTGGTGAGCAGCAGTTTGGTTTTCAGCTGAGATCCTGGAGCCTCCATTTCTTCATTGAAAGATAAGTTTCCTTTTCCCTCCTGTTGTTTTGTTATTAGGCCTTAGGGAGACTCCTGTTCATCCTTCCTTTTGGAGGAACAGGTAGACTCATTCCTGTCATTAGTTTCCAGGGTCCTATAGGGTCAGTTCTGTTTTTAGGTTCCTGTTTATGAACTTGCCTACCTTTGAGGCCTGTTCATACTGGTAGATTGAGCCAGGGTTTCCTGTAGGAGGTGTCCATCTTTCTTAGTTTCTAGGCCTAATCTCCTTTCCCTCCTACGCTTTGTTTGGTTCCCTCCCACACCTGCGCTTGACAGTCCCACTTCAAGCGGCCTTGGCGAGAGGCCCAAACCAAGGAACGGTGATGAAAAAAGCCCCTCAGAACCGTCACATCTTGGCGCAGAGCGCCGCTACACTCACCCCGTCGGCAAGGCCGCCCCCCTTGGCGGTCGCTGGCGAATCCTCTATACAAGCGTGCGCTGCGGTGATTCCAGCAGCCGCTTTCAGCAGACTCTGCAGTAGCTGGTGCTCACGCCCCCTCTAGGGGCTGGCAGCCAGTACTGCAGCTCCTATACCTTCTGTCAAACCTCATCAGTCCAGCACCTGATCCTCATCCAGAGGCCTATTTAAGGCAGCTCTGTGCACCTGACCAACAACAGAGTATCAGGTCTTTTCTCCAGTGTACTCCAGCTCTTCAGTCATCTCCTGTTTGGTTCCTGTTATCCAGTCTTCAGTTCGCTCCTCCTCTCTTCTAGCCTGCTGGTGGTCCGGTCCTCGGCTGATTCCTCACCGCTTCCAAGTGGCAACGCGACCTGCAGGTTCCCGGCCACACAAGTCCAACCTGCCTTGCGGCAGGCTCTGGTGAAAACCTGAGTGCTTGTTAGATTCCGCACACCAGTACTTGTTAGTACTACGGAAGCTGGCAAGACGTAGCTATATCCAGCCAGCAAGGTTAGTGACAGGAATATCCGAATGTGGGATCACTTCTTTGCCCAGACTCTGCATGGTGGGAGGAAGGAAGATCAGGGTGAGGATTTTGTTGCCCAGACTCTTGACTATTGAGACTGGACTTTGTGGAAGAGAGGATGGTGCTTAACCGACTGGAAGCATTATCAGCTGAAATCCAATCGGCTACCTGCTCGTGCTGGTGCGGTGACAATAGTTGTGTCTTGCGCCGCCCTGCAAACTGTGACATGAAGCTAGGAGTTTTGGATGACTTTGTCTCTCGGGCTCTGCCAGCAGACACAGTTTCACCGCGACCAGAGCCATGGCCTCTGTGTTAACCATCAGCAGCACGCCCACTTCCCCGTCCCTTACTGCTCGCCTTGCACATATTATATAGTATATATGCAACTTTGTCACAAGTACAGTAGTGCAGATTTTTATTAAGTGTATGATCAGAAAAATTTCACCGAATGTCAAATATTTAGAATGCGCAAATATTATACAGCAGGCGTAAATGAGGAACTGCGGCCTTAAAGGGGTTCTGCAGTTTTTTCAAACTGATGATCTATCCTCTGGATAGATCATCAGCATCTGATCGGTCAGCTGTTTGAGAAGGCAGCGGCGCTGCAGGAGCGCCGCGACCTTCTCTGTGTTTACCGCAGGCCCAGTGACGTCACGACTAGTATCACTGGCCTGGGTGGGGCTAAGCTCCGTTCACATGAATGGAGCTTAGCCGCGCCCAGGCCAGTGATAGTCCAGAGGATAGATCATCAGTTTGAAAAAACTACAGAACCCCTTTAATTAACGGCAGAAAAAATAGCAACGGATGTATGGTATATAGACTACAGAACGTTCTAATGCACACGCTGTGTACGTGGTATTAGCGTCAGGCACACTTGCGTTCTTTTTGCCCCAAAATAAAAAAAAGAAATGCAGCCAGATCAATGGACTTTTGTGTCTTCTGAACAGAACTACTAGCCCTGCCTAGCCAAATCCTATCCCTGCACTATATATCCCTCCTTGTGCAAATATTAGACAGCAAACGCAAAAGAGGTACTGTGGCCTTAATTAACGGTAGAAAAAATAGCAACGGATGTCACGTATATAGACTACAGAAGACTAATGCATACACTGTGCAGGTGGTATTAGTGTCAGGCACACTTGCGTTCTTTTTGCCCCAAATTTTAAAAAAATACAGCCAGATATAACAATGGACTTTTGTGTCTTTTGACAGAACTACTAGCCCTGCCTAGCCAAATCCTATCCCTACACTGTATATCCCTCCTTATGCAAATGTTAGACAGCAGACGCAAAAGAGGTACTGCGGCCTTAATTAACGGTAGAAAAAATAGCAACGGATGTCAGGTATATCGACTACAGAACGGTTCTAATGCACACTCTGTGAGCGTGGTATTAGCGTCAGGCAACCTTGCGTTCTTTTGGCCCCAAAATAAATTTAAAAAATGCAGCCAGATATAACAATGGACTTTTGTGTCTTTTGAACAGAACTACTAGCCCTACTTAGCCAAATCATATCCCTACACTATATGTCCCTCCTTGCGCAAATGTTATACAGCAGACGCAAAAGAGGTACTTCGGACGTAATTAACAGCAGAAAAAATAGCAAAGGATGTCAGGTATATAGTATACAGAGAGTAATACACCATGCACCAGCTGTGCAGGTGGCGTTAATGTCAGGCCACCTTGCACAATTTTTAACCCCTTAAAAAAAAAAAAAAAAAAAATATATATATATATATATATATATATATATATATATCTTGCCAGCAAGATATAATAGCCTTTAAAAGGGCTTTTGGGTCTTTTCAAAAGAAATACTATCCCTGCCTAGCGTTCTTCTCTCCCTATACTATCTGTCCCTCCTTGCAGCAGCTCTCCCTGACTCGGTATGATCCGGTCACATGTCACCGGGTGCTTTATAGCACCCGATGACGCATTCCTAGCCATCCAATCAGTGTAATGCCAG
This sequence comes from Rhinella marina, assembly GCA_900303285.1. Classification (NCBI taxonomy): domain Eukaryota; kingdom Metazoa; phylum Chordata; class Amphibia; order Anura; family Bufonidae; genus Rhinella; species Rhinella marina. The sequence goes on from ONZH01012731.1 coordinate 14,352, forward strand.
TAGAAAACATGGCTACTGACATTACAGTGAATGCCAGTACCTTCCCGCACGCTAATTGGCTAAATAGCATGCGGGGAGGGGACTCGAGTATGGCGCTCGAACACCGCGTGGACCCGAGCGCCGCCATGTTCGGCCGAATACTATATTCCGCCGAACATGTTCGCTCAATACTAGTCATGAATTATTGATAAGAAAAAAATTAAGGGGGTCATTTATCATTCTGAAATATGCCTAAATTAGGCATATTTCAGGCGCAGATTCCGGCGCAACAGCTAGTTGCACCACAATGTGCGACTTCGCCCCACTGGTGTGGGCAAGGAAGGAGATGGACCGGAAGGCCCCTCTCATTTACTATTTTCTATGCCTATTTTAGGTGTAGAAAATGGTCTAAATGTAAGATATCTTGGAAGGAACATTTAGAACAGGCCCTGGATGTGCCGAATTTATGGAGAGCCCTGCGCCTCTTCATAACTTCGGCACAGACTTAGGTTTAAAACGCCGGTCTTAATAAAGGTGCCCCTGAATCTTTTATACTCTAGAGATCTGGTTGGTATAAATTGGTAATGCATTTCCCACATTGACCTCCGTGGGAAAGTTATCTACTATATCTATCTATCTATACTAGCAGAAGGACTCCGCTTCGCCGGGGTATATTTCATCTATTTCTTTTTATGTTTGTGTGTGTGTGTCATTAAAAGA
>ONZH01012732.1:0-13093 GCA_900303285.1 Rhinella marina
CCTCTTGGGCCTCCACATAATTTTTAAGAGGTCTCACCTCTTGGGCCTCCACAAAATCTTTAAGAGGTCTCACCTCTTGGGCCTCCACATAATTTTTAAGAGGTCTCACCTCTTGGGCCTCCACAAAATCTTTAAGAGGTCTCACCTCTTGGGCCTCCACATAATTTTTAACAGGTCTCACCTCTTGGGCCTCCCACATAATTTTTAAGAGGTCTCACCTCTTGGCCTCCACAAAATCTTTAAGAGGTCTCACCTCTTGGGCCTCCACAAAATGTTTAAGAGGTCTCACCTCTTGGGCCTCCACAAAATTTTAAGAGGTCTCACCTCTTGGGCCTCCACAAAATCTTTAAGAGGTCTCACCTCTTGGGCCTCCACATAATTTTTAAGAGGTCTCACCTCTTTGGGCCTCCACAAAATGTTTAAGAGGTCTCACCTCTTGGGCCTCCACATAATTTTTAACAGGTCTCACCTCTTGGGCCTCCACAAAATCTTTAAGAGGTCTCACCTCTTGGCGCCTCCACATAATTTTTAAGAGGTCTCACCTCTTGGGCCTCCACAAAATCTTTAAGAGGTCTCACCTCTTGGGCCTCCACAAAATCTTTAAGAGGTCTCACCTCTTGGGCCTCCACATAATTTTTAAGAGGTGTCACCTTCTTGGGCCTCCACAAAATCTTTAAGAGGTCTCACCTCTTGGGCCTCCACATAATTTTTAACCCGTCTCACCTCTTGGGCCTCCACATAATTTTTTAACAGGTCTCACTTCTTGGGCCTCCACAAAATCTTTAAGAGGTCTCACCTCTTGGGCCTCCACATAATTTTTAACAGGTCACACCTCTTGGGCCTCCACATAACTTTTAAGAGGTCTCACCTCTTGGGCCTCCACAAAATCTTTAAGAGGTCTCACCTCTTGGGCCTCCACAAAATCTTTAAGAGGTCTCACCTCTTGGGCCTCCACAAAATCTTTAAGAGGTCTCACCTCTTGGGCCTCCACATAATTTTTAAGAGGTGTCACCTCTTGGGCCCTCCACAAAATCTTTAAGAGGTCTCACCTCTTGGGCCTCCACATAATTTTTAAGAGGTGTCACCTCTTTGGGCCTCCACAAAATCTTTAAGAGGTCTCACCGTCTTGGGCCTCCACATAATTTTAACCCGTCTCACCTCTGGGCCTCCACATAATTTTAACAGGTCACACCTCTTGGGCCTCCACATAATTTTTAAGAGGTCTCACCTCTTGGGCCTCCACAAAATCTTTAAGAGGTCTCACCTCTTGGGCCTCCACAAAATCTTTAAGAGGTCTCACCTCTTGGGCCTCCACATAATTTTAAGAGGTGTCACCTCTTGGGCCTCCACAAAATCTTTAGGAGGTCTCACCTCTTGGGCCTGCACATAATTTTTAAGAGGTCTCACCTCTTGGGCCTCCACAAAATCTTTAAGAGGTCTCACCTCTTGGGCCTCCACATAATTTTTAAGAGGTGTCACCTCTTGGGCCTCCACAAAATCTTTAAGAGGTCTCACCTCTTGGGCCTCCACATAATTTTTAACCCGTCTCACCTCTTGGGCCTCCACATAATTTTTAAGAGGTCTCACCTCTTGGGCCTCCACAAAATCTTTAAGAGGTCTCACCTCTTGGGCCTCCACATAATTTTTAACAGGTCACACCTCTTGGGCCTCCACATAATTTTTAAGAGGTCTCACCTCTTGGGCCTCCACAAAATCTTTAAGAGGTCTCACCTCTTGGGCCTCCACAAAATCTTTAAGAGGTCTCACCTCTTGGGCCTCCACAAAATCTTTAAGAGGTCTCACCTCTTGGGCCTCCACAAAATCTTTAAGAGGTCTAACCTCTTGGGCCTCCACATAATTTTTAAGAGGTGTCACCTCTTGGGCCTCCACAAAATCTTTAAGAGGTCTCACCTCTTGGCCTCCACATAATTTTTAAGAGGTGTCACCTCTTGGGCCTCCACAAAATCTTTAAGAGGTCTCACCTCTTGGGCCTCCACATAATTTTTAACCCGTCTCACCTCTTGGGCCTCCACATAATTTTTAACAGGTCTCACCTCTTGGGCCTCCACAAAATCTTTAAGAGGTCTCAGCTCTTGGGCCTCCACATAATTTTTAAGAGGTCTCACCTCTTTAGCCTCCACACAATTTTTAAGACGTCTCACCTCTTGGGCCTCCACAAAATTTTCCATGAGCCTCTGGCCAGCCCACGGCCTCTTCCTCCCTTTTGCGGTCCTACGCATCCCTCAACATCCCCACTGCTTTACCTGCTAGACATGACACTGGGCCAGGTCGGGTCACTGACATCTCTAGCGCCAACAATTTGGGCATTTTAAGGCTTCTGCATGTGTTTGAGTTGTTTTTACATTTTAAAGAAGACATGTCTGACCACATTTCACACACACACACAATGACAATTAGGGGTGGGGTGTATTTGCTTTCCCCCTTGCCTATGCCATCTGTGGTTGTCATAGTCAACGTGATTTTAAGGGGTGCAGAATTTCATCTTCTTTTTTGTCTAGTTTGGCTTGGGGTCCATGGCAATGTAGAGGAAAGAAGGTTTCCTTGTATGGTCTCACTTTACAGAGAGGTTACATTGTCTTTGGAGTGTATTGTTGAGAGGCTGTGATAGTGGCGTAATAGTGCAACTTGAGCGCGTTATATGCACCCAGACATGCTTCCCCTGCTGTCCCAGTTGCATTCCAGCAGTGTTGGCATCCTTTTCTGAGGTTTCAGGGTGGACTTGGTGACCTCCAAGTGGTCGAATTGAGATTTCCAAGTGGCGAGCATTTTTTCCCCATAGACTTTAATGGGATTCGATATTCGGACGAATAGTCGAATTTCGCGGTCTATTCGAATCGAATTTCGAACTTTCGAATATTTCACTACTCGCTCATCTCTAATGTCTACCTAAATGAAAATTGCAAAACAATTTTATTTGCTCTGTACTCTAACTCAATACATAGGAAAATTTCCATGTATACTTATACATCTTCAATCAAGACTACATACAAATTTTTGGAGCTCTATGAAATATGCCATAATGGTATAATAAATACCTTGATAACCATGTGAACACAGATATTGCTTTGATTTGTGTTTAATTCAGTATAGTTTTAATTATCAAGCTATATATTTGCATAGAATCCTACTTTCAACCTATGTTTTCTGGAGAATATACCATGTTTCCGTTAAGAGAATTATATTTTGTTATATAGGATTTATTGGCTACAACACAGTGTAACATCAATACAAGTTTATAGTTGTAGCAGCACTTACGGGTTTTTAAAGTCCATTCTGTGGTGGTGCCATCAGTGTTAGGTACCAGTCCGTTGTACCCCAAATCAACACAAATCCAGAAGAAAACTGCAGCACTCCCAGGTCTTCAAAACAATTTCTGTTTATTCACCTCTTTAGTCACTAAAAAGGTGAATAAACAGAAATTGTTTTGAAGACCTGGGAGTGCTGCAGTTTTCTTCTGGATTAGTGTAACATCAATGAGACATCTAAACCCCTGAGAAATATCACATTCAATGCTTCTTTACGGCTGAATCTGCTATGGCATTTCAGTACCGTGCATACTAGACAACCGTAAATAACTACATTTGACTGAATTAGGCTTCATGGGAATGGGGATCATTTATACCATCACCACAAGCACCCGTATTTGCCCCAATTCTTTTTAGTCTACTTATTATTAACCTTGTGGATGGGATTGAAAGTCAAGTATCTGTGCTTTATGGGGTCAAAACATGGTGGATGAATTTTAATGTTGATAGGTGTAGATTAATGCACATTAACTATATTATTACATACTGTATACCTGTACTTTAAGGCCTCATGCACATGACATATGCATGGTTCCACATCTGATCTGCATTTTTTTTTGCAGATCGCAAACTGAACCACTTATTTCTATGGGTCCTTAAAAAATGCAGACAGCACACAGATGTCATCCATGCGCTGTCAGCATCCATGCAACCTTTCCGCAAATCATAGAACACGTCCCATTCTTGTCTGTTATGCTGACATAAGAACACAGGAAAATGTGGCATACACATGGCCGGATTCTGTATTTTACAGATCCACTTTTTGAGGACTATTGGGATAAAACTAGGGATAATAGAAGTAAAGGACTTGGGGATTCTGGTTACAGGTAAGCTTGAATATGGAATTCCCAAGCCCAAGAGGTAGTAATGACAGATACTATGTCAGACAGATACAGATGCAGCCAAGATAAACTTGATGGTTAATGCATTAAGTAAAGAATGACAAGAAAAAAAATAACTAACTTCAATGGATTTCAAAGGCGTTTGTCACAAGATAACCAAGATAACACTGTGCCATGTGTTATCAGAGCCAAGTTTAGCTCATCTCCATCTGTAGATAGATAGATAGATAATCGTTCTGTACATTTTAATAATGCATATATCTGATATTTTCTGATTATAACATTCTAAAAAAATAAACAAGCAAAGTACATACTTTTTTCAGAAAATGCTTTGTCACACACATAATCAATACTTTAGCTATTTGCATAACGTGCTAATTTTCCAACATAAGCTACTCAGAAACCTTTTCCTGGTTTAAGAAGTCATTATTACATGCTTAAGCGTAAGATTTATTTATTTTGTATAAAACATTCTTATTATAGGCAAAAAGCATGATTTGCCATAATGGACAGATGAACAAAAGTTCTTGCAATATTTCCTTTCTGGCACCAAAATATCTTGTAGTAAAAACAAATTGAGGAAAAGCTTTTACTGTGGTGCCATAAATGTTTACCATTGTTTTCAAAATGGCTGTATCAAGTTAATAATAGAGATGACTTTTCAAAAAGTTCAGCTTAAAGATTTAAAACACTCATGACAATTTTCTTCAAATTACACGATTATAGATACTTAAAGATTAAGTATTTAAACATTACACTGCATAAAATGTACTAGGTTTTCTGTTCAGCAAAAATACACAAACGGGTATTTTTTTTCTTGTAATTTGTGTACTATTATTAGTAGAGATATGTTATTTTAAAATTGGAAAATGTAAGTGCGGACATTATAAATATATTTTATTACTATTACCTTACATTTCATTTCATTGATTTGATTCTATTTTTAATGTCTGAGGACCAGACATTTGGGGTCATTTATAAAACTGGTGTAAAGTAGAACTGACTTAGTTGCCCATAACAACCAATCAGATACCACCTTTTTTTTTTGACAGCTCCTTTGAAAAATGAAAGGTGGAATCTGATTGGTTGCTATGGGCAACTAAGCCAGTTCTACTTTACACCAGTTTGATAAATAACCCTATTTGTATTTGTTCATGTTTGAGAAAACTACTTTCATATGTGTGCTTATATAATAAGTGATTTTAATGATGATTGTTTGTATATAATATATGTAGAGCAGGGGTAGGCGACCTCCGGCACTCCAGCTGTTGTGAAACTAGAACTCCCAGCATGAATACTTGCTCTTCTCAGAACTCTCATTGAAATGAATGGAGCATGCTGGGAATCGTAGTTTCACAACAACTGGAATGCCAGAGGTTGCTGACCCCTGATATAGGATATATATCCTTAACAGTGTTGAGCGAACATGTTCGGCCGAATACACTATTCGGCAGAACATGGCGGTGCTCGGGACCCGACGCGGTACTCGAGCGAAATGCTGGAGTCACCTCCCCGCACGCTAATTAGCCAATTAGCATGTGGGGAGGGATGGCATTCAGTGTAATGCCAGTAGCCATCTTAGCTACTGGCATTACATTGATTGGCTGGTCGGGTCACATGTCACCGGGTTCTTTATAGCAGCCGGTGACAAGTGACCCAGCCAGTGTTAGACAGGCAGAGCTGCTGCATGCCGGGACAGATAGTGTAGGGAGAGAATCACGCTAGGCAGGGATAGAAATCGCTAACCAAAAACCCAAAACCTATTTTTTATTTTTTATTTGAGGACTTTAAAGGTGGTGAAAATAGCGCTAGGTGGCCTGCCATTATCGCCACATGCGCTGCTGCACCAAGGAGGGGCATACACTGTAGGGAGAGAAGCACGTTAGGCAGGGATAGAAATCACTCAAAAAAGACCCAAAAGCCCTTTTAAGGGCTATTATATCTGGCACAAAGCAATATTTTATTATTTTTTGGGTGTTTAAAGGTGGTGAAAATAGCACTAGGTGGCCTACCATTAATGCCACTTGTGCTGCTGCATGTTGTAGAATACTCTCTGTATACTATATACTGTATACTATATGCTGACATACTTTGCTATAATTCCTGCTGTTAAGCCCGCAATACTTCTTTTGCGTCTTGCGTTTTGCGTCTTGCTGTATAACATTTGCGCAAGGAGGGACTTGTGATAGAATTTCTATAGGCAGGGTTAGTATCATTGCTCAAAAGACACAAAAGTCCATTGTTAAATCTTTCTGCATTTTTTTTTTGTTGGCAAAAAGAACCCAAGTGTGCTGTCAGTAACACTAGGTGCACAGCGTATTAGAACCGTTCAAAAGTCTATGTAGCTGACATGACATCGGTTGTTACATTTAATACCGATAATTTAGGCCACAGTTCCTCATTTGCGTCTGCAGTTTAATTTGCCCAAGGAGGGAATTAAACTATAGGGATAGGATTTGGGTAGGTAGAAAGATTGTTTCTGTTCCAAAAAGACCAAAGTCCATTGTGAAATACGTCTGCTTTTTTTTTTTTGGGTGGAAAAAAACTCCAAGTGTGCCCTGTCAGTAACGCTAGGTGAACAGCGTATTACAACCATTCAAAAGTCTATGTAGCTGACATCCGTTGTTACATTTAATACTGATAATTTAGGCTGCAGTTCCTCATTTGCGGCTGCTCTATAACATTTGCGCATTCAGAACATTGGACATTCGTTTAATTTTTTCTGATCATACAGTTAATAAAAATCTGCAGTACTGTAGTTGTGACAAAGTTGCATATATACTATACAATATGCGCAAGGCGAGCACTAAGGGACGGGGTAGTAGGCGAGCTGCTGATGGTGAACGCATAGGCCATGGCTCTGGGTGCGGTGAAACTGTGCCTGCTGGCAGAGCCCAAGAAACAGTCCTCTAGATGTCCTAGCTTCCTGTCACAGTTTGCAGGGAGGCGCAAGACACCAGTGCGAGCAGGTAGTCGGTTTGATTTCAGCTGATAATGCTTCCAGTCGGTTCAGCACCACCCTCTTCCACAAAGTCCAGTCTCAGTAGCCAAGAGTCTGGGCAACCGCATCCTCACCCTTCTCCTCCTTCCTCCCACCATGCAGAGTCTGGGCAAAGAAGAGATCCCACATTGGGATATTCCGAGGAGCTTTTTTCATCACCGTCCCTTGGCTTGGGCCTGTCGCCAAGGCCGCTTGAAGTGGGACATGAGGAGATATTGTGCCCTGATTCCCAACCTATTGAGCAAACAAAGTCTGAAGAAGATGACGGTGGGGAACGACAAGTATTTTCTCCTGAGGTGGATGATGATGATGATGAGACACAGTTGCCAATAAGTCAAGGGCAATTAGTGTCTCAAGAGGTTGTGGATGAGAATGAGACACAGTTAAGTCAGGTTCTTGTTAGTTCACCATGTCAGGAGGAGGAGCAGAGTGAGGATGTGGAAGAGGAGGTGGTGGATGAGGAAATAGCTGACCCAACCTGGTAAGGTGGCAAGCCGAGCAAGGACAGCAGTACAGAGGGGGAGGGATCCGCAGCACAGGCTGAAAGAGGCAGTGGGGTGGAAAAAGGGAGAAGGCAGGCCACGCCAACCAGGCTGCAACTGTTCCCTGGAGAAGCCCCTTGCGGAAATCTCCCTTGCCAAGGGTTAGGTGTTCCGCAGTCTGGCGGTTTATTGAGGAAAGTGCTGACGATAAACGTATTGTAATTTGTAACCTGTGCCGTTCCAAGATGAGCAGGGGCGTAAACACCAGCAACCTGACCACCACCAGCATGATCCACAACATGGCAGCAAAGCACCCTAAAAGGTGGGCCGAACGCCTGGGTCCACAATCTATGTCTGCAGGTCACACCACGGCCTCCTCTTCCACTCTGTTACCTGCTGTCCAAGACGCAGACCCAGATGCCTCCTGCCCTGCACCTGGACCTCCATAGGAACCATCAGCAAGCACGTCCACTTCAGTGCAGCATTCAAATGTCCTTACCCCAGGCATTTGAACACAAGCGCAAATACCCTGCCACCCACCCACAGGCCATAGCTCTAAACACGCAACTTTCCAAGTTGCTGGCCCTGGAAATATTGCCGTTTAGGCTGGTGGACACCGAGGGCTTTCACAGCCTGATGGCGGCGGCTGTCCCTCGTTACGCAGTCCCAAGCAGCCACTATTTTTCCCGGTGTGCCGTCCCTGCCATACACCAGCATGTGTCCAAAAACATAACCCGTGCCCTAACCAACACAGTTACTGGCAAGGTCCACTTAACAACTGACACATGGACAATCACTTGTGGCCAGGGACGCTACATTTCCCTGATGGCACACTGAGTGAACGTTGTGGAGGCTGGGACCAAGTCGTACCCAGGGATGGCCCAGGTGCTACCCACGCTGAGGATTGCAGGTTCTACTTCCATCCGGATTTCCGCTGCCACCTTCAGTAGCGGCTGCAACCCCTCCTTCTCTTCCTCCACCTCCTCCTCCACTTCTTCCCATGCAGAATTGCCATCATGCAGCACCACTCAGACTTTTGTCAGTAGCTGGAAGAAGTGTAGCACAGCAGTCAGTAAGCAGCAACAGGCCGTGCTGAAGCATATTTGCCTGGGTGACAAACAGCAAACCGCCGCAGAGCTATGGCATGGCATAAGGGAACAGGCTGAGCTGTGGCTCTCACCAGTCAACCTATGGCCAGGCATGGTTGTATCTAGAAATGAGCGAACATACTCGTCCGAGCTTGGTGCTCGTTCGAGCATTAGGGTATTCGCATATGCTCGCTACACGAGCGAGCATATCGCGAATCTCGAGGAAATGGCATCTTCCGGCATGTTAGGCGCCTTTTTTCAGCCAATCAACATGCAGGAGAGTCTTTGGTACCTCCTAGCATCACGTGGGGCCCCTACAAGTTGATAGCAGGGATTGTCTGGCCAGATCAGATGACCTGGGAATATAAGAATCTGGTCCCGCGCTGCTCGCGTTAGACACCGCCTGCATGAGATTAGGGATAGAGCTGCTGTCTGTTAGGGAGAGTGTTAGGGCCTCTATTTAGATTTTGGTTAGGAAGGAATCATCCACAAAGAACCCAACAGCCCTTCTAAGGGGTACAAGCACCTTTTTTTTGGTCTACTCCTGGCTGCTGGCTGTGACTTGTAGTGCAGCTACCGCCATCTTGGCTGCTTGCTGTGCACTGGTGGTAGAAGGGACAGCACGTTGTCCACACAGACCCAAAAGAAATTGCCCAAAGTCCTCTCAGTACTCATTTTTGCTGATACTGGTGCTGCTGCTGTACCTTGGCTTGCTGGGATCTGTAGTGCAGTCTAGGGAATACGTTTTTTCACGAAGTTATATATATATTACAGTCCAGTGAACAATTAGGTTGTGTGCTGTACAGTAGCCTCAGTCTAGGGTATACGTTTTTTCTCTCAGTTATATATCCTACAGTGCAGTGACAAACTGAGTGGTTTGCGGTACAAAAAACGCAGTCTAAAGACTACGTTTTTCCTTTCAATTATATATTATACATTGCAGTGACAAATTGAGTGGTTTGCGGTACAAAAGCCACTGTCTAAAGACTACGTTTTTTCTCTCAGTTATATATCATACATTAAAGTGAAAAATTGAGTGGGTTGCGGTACAAAAGCTGCCATCTATAGACTACTTTTTTCCTCTCAGTTATATATTATACAGTGCAGTAACAAATTGAGTGGTTTGCGGTACAAAAGCCGCCGTCTAAAGAATAAGTTTTTTCTCTCAGTTATATATTATACAGTGCAGTGAAAAATTCTGTCGTGTGCTGCACACTAACCGGAGTGTAGAAAATATACGTTTTTTTTCTCTCAGTTATATATCGTACATTGCAGTGACAAATTGAGTGGTTTGCGGTATAAAAGCCGCCGTCTAAAGACTACGTTTTTTTTTAAGTTATATATTATACAGTGCAGTGAAAAATTCTGTAGTGTGATGCACACTAGCCGGAGTGTAGAAAATATATGTTTTTTCTCTCAGTTATATATCATACATTGCAGTCACAAATTGAGTGGTTTGCGGTACAAAAGCTGCCGTCGAAAGACTACTTTTTTTCTCTCAGTTATATATCATATATTGCAGTGACAAATTGAGTGGTTTGTGGTACAAAAGCCGCCGTCGAAAGACTATGTTTTTTTATCTCAGTTATATATCATAAATTGCAGTGACAAATTGAGTGGTTTGTGGTACAAAAGCAGCTGTCTAAAGACTACATTTTTTCTCTCAGTTATATATTATACAGTGCAGTGAAAAATTCTGTTGTGTGCTGCACACTAGCCGGAGTGTAGAAAATATACGTTTTTTCTCTCAGTTATATATCATACATTGCAGTGACAAATTGAGTGGTTTGCAGTACAAATGACGAGGTCTAAAGACTATGTTTTTTCTCTCAGTTATATAATATACATTGCAGTGACAAATTGAGTGGCTTGTGGTACAAAAGCCGCTGTCTAAAGACTACGTTTTTTTTCTCAGTTATATATCATACATTGCAGTGACAAATTGAGTGGTTTGTGGTACAAAAGCCGCCGTCTAAAGACTACGTTTTTTATCTCAGTTATATATTATACAGTGCAGTGAAAAATTCTGTCGTTTGCTGCACACTAGTCGAAGTGTAGAAAATATAAATTTTTTTTCTCAGTTATATATCATACATTGCAGTAACAAATTGAGTGGTTTGCGGTACAAAAGCCGCCGTCTAAAGACTACGTTTTTTCTCTCAGTTATATATTATACAGTGCAGTGACAAATTGAGTAGTTTGAGGTACAAAAGCCGCCGTCTAAAGACTACGTTTTTTCGCTCAGTTATATATTATACCGTGCAGTGAAAAATTCTGTCGTGTGCTGCACACTAGCCGGAGAGTAGAAAATATACGTTTTTTCTCTCAGTTATATATCATTCATTGCAGTGACAAGTTAAGTAGTTTGCTGTACAAAAGCTGCCGTTTAAAGACTAGGTTTTTTTTGTCAGTTATACATAATACAGTGCAGTGAAAAATTCTGTCGTGTGCTGCACACTAGCCGGAGTGTAGAAAATATACGTTTTTTCTCTCAGTTATATATCATACATTGCAGTGACAAATTGAGTGGTTTGCGGTACAAAAACTGCCATCTAAAGACTACGTTTTTTCTATCGGTTATATATCATACATTGCAGTGACAAATTGAGTGGTTTGCGGTACAAAAGCCGCCGTCTAAAGACTAGGTTTTTTCTCTCGGTTATATTTCATACATTGCAGTGACAAACTGAGTGGTTTGCGGTACAAAAGCCGCAGTCTAAAGACTACGTTTTTTTCTCTCAGTTATATATTATACAGTGCAGTGAAAAATTCTGTCGTGTGCTGCACACTAGCCAGAGTGTAGAAAATATACGTTTTTTTCTCTCAGTTATATATCATACATTGCAGTGACAAATTGAGTGGTTTGCGGTACAAAAGCCACCGTCTAAAGACTACGTTTTTTCTCTCAGTTATATATTATACAGTGCAGTGACAAATTGAGTAGTTTGAGGTACAAAAGCTGGCGTCTAAAGATTACGTTTTTTCTCTCAGTTATATATTATACCGTGCAGTGAAAAATTCTGTCGTGTGCTGCACACTAGCCAGAGTGTAGAAAATATACGTTTTTTCTCTCAGTTATATATCATAGATTACAGTGACAAATTGAGTGGTTTGCGGTACAAAAGCCACCGTCTAAAGACTACGTTTTTTCTCTCAGTTATATATCATACATTGCAGTCACAAATTGAGTGGTTTGCGGTACAAAAGCTGCCGTCGAAAGACTACGTTTTTTCTCTCAGTTATATATCATAAATTGCATTGACAAATTGAGTGGTTTGTGGTACAAAAGCAGCTGTCTAAAGACTACGTTTTTTCTCTCAGTTATATATTATACAGTGCAGTGAAAAATTCTATTGTGTGGTGCACACTAGCCGGAGTGTAGAAAATATACGTTTTTTAACTCAGTTATATATCATGCATTGCAGTGACAAATTGAGTGGTTTGTGGTTCAAAAGCCGCCGTCTAAAGACTAGGTTTTTTCTCTCAGTTAAATATCATACATTGCAGTGACAAATTGACTGGTTTGCGGTACAAAAGCCGCTGTCTAAAGACTACGTTTTTTCTCTTAGTTATATATTATACAGTGCAGTGAAAAATTCTGTCGTGTGCTGCACACTAGCCGGAGTATAGAAAATATACATTTTTTCTCTCAGTTATATATCATACATTGCAGTGACAAATTAATGGTTTGTGGCACAAAAGCCGCCGTCTAAAGAGTACGGTTTTATTCTCAGTTATATATCATACATTGCAGTGACAAATTGTGTGGTTTGCGGGACAAAAGCCGCTGTCTAAAGACGACATTTTTTCTCTCAGTTATATATCATACAGTGCAGTGAAAAATTCTGTCGTGTGCTGCACAAAAGCCGGAGTGTAGAAAATATACGTTTTTTCTCTCAGTTATATATCATACATTGCAGTGACAAATTGAGTGGTTTGCGGTACAAAAGCAGCCGTTTAAAGACTATGTTTTTTCTATCAGTTATACATTATATAGTACAGTGAAAAATTCTGTTGTGTGCTGCACACTAGCCGGAGTGTGGAAAATGTAATTTTTTCTCACAGTTATATATCATACATTGCAGTGACAAATTGAGTGGTTTGCGGTACAAAAGCTGCCGTCTAAAAACTACGTTTTTTCTCTCAGTTATATATTATACAGTGCAGTGACAAATTGAGTAGTTTGAGGTACAAAAGCCGCCGTCTAAAGACTAAGTTTTTTCTCTCAGTTATATATTATACAGTGCAGTGAAAAATTCTGTCAAGTGCTGCACACTAGCCGGAGAGTAGAAAATATAAGTTTTTTCTCTCAGTTATATATCATACATTGCAGTACAAATTGAATGGTTTGCAG
>ONZH01012733.1:0-53924 GCA_900303285.1 Rhinella marina
CAGTAAGGATGAGAATTTATTACAAAGGATGACTATCCTGATTGACAACATAATGAGTGCAATCCTTTGTTCCTGTCTATTAGAAATCCTATCCAATAGGATTTGGTAATATATGTTCTAGGAGCATGAATAAGTGGCAAAGACCCCCTAGGCAAATTTAGAATATTGGTAAGGGAAAAACCTCAGAGTTCAATTGCATCTGTGGCTCCTACATCTTTACCTATAATTGGTATTAAATATTTGTCCAATTTAGAAATATGAAGACAAACTGGCCTTAAAGACAGGATTTTATACAGGAAGGCTCACTGGTGTTTTCCCTCCAGAATATTGTTCTTATATAATCCATCTAAATGAGACAGACAGACAAATGTGACTCTGATAGATGGTTTATCGGCTAAGATTATCAACATGCAGATATCTTGTGGTTGTGTGGAGATTTGAAACTCCAACCCAGGATGCAAATAGAATTTAATGGCCAATGTGCCCTGATCAAATACTGATGCCATTTGTTCTATTTTCACCTTTTGAGTGAAATCAAGTTAGTTAGCAACACAATGTCTGGTCATGATTAAGATGGTTTCGTCATACATCCTTTGACTCTCAAGTACATATGCTATAGGAGTCTCTAGAAGAGTTTCTGACGAATTTAAAACTAGAAGTCAAATAGCCATAGGATTTGATTCAATAATTCCCATGATTAGTATTAATAAAATGCAGATTGTATTAACATCTCTATTATCATCAACAGAGATTTGTGAACTACACCCGGGATACCATGAAAGGAATAGTGGAACAACTGAGCTCTTCTTCGAGGATGACATTGCAGAAACAACTGGTCCTCAACAGCAGAAAAAGGAGGGGTCTACAAGATCTTTGGAAGTTCCTGCTGTACCTACATTCCGAATAACACCTGATGGAAGTATCATCAAGGATCTGAAGGGACTGACGACTTTATCGAATTAACTGGCTGAAAATTAAAATTGTTGTTTTTAAAATGTTTAATACATCTATGCCCACACCGTGCATATGTGCTGTGACCCTGCCAAAGATAAGAATGATTACAACTCTATGAAGAATGCAATTCCATCCTGAAGTAAATAAAAACCTTGTTGATGGTTGAGGAGTAAATAGGACAAGGTGACGGCAAACCCAAAAGGGAGTTGGGGGTACCTGGTGAGGCAATAAGGAAAGTCCAGCTCTTCGCTGTTTAGGGCGTTGGGAGAGTACCTCACTTTGCCTGTTCACCTTGGGTCTATTTCCTGCAAAAAGGAGGGATTTGTGAGAGATAGGTGTGTGTGTATATATATATATATATATATATATATATATATATAGTGTAAAGCCTGTACTACTCATTTTTGACCACTAGATGGCAGCTAATTAGCTATGTGAGTAACGTGAACACTTTCTTTGTTTTAAGACCACTGTAGGGGGGAAGGTTGGAATGTTAATTTGCCTCTTTCATATGTGCCAATGAAGTTGGTGAACTACTCCTCTTTTGTCAAATAGCCAATTACCTTTCCTTAACCCCTTCAACCCCGGGCCTGTTTTCACCTTCCTGCCCAGGCCATTTTTTGCTAATCTGACGTGTCACTTCATGTGGTAATAACTTTGGAACGCTTTTACTTATCCAGGCCATTCTGAGATTGCTTTCTAGTCACATATAGTGTTTCATGACAGTAGTACATTTGTGGAAAAATATTTTATTTTTATTTATAAAAAAATACCACATTTAGCAAACTTTTAGAAAACATTTCAAATTTCCAAATTTCAATTTCTCTACTTTCAAAATACATAGTAATACCTCCAAAAATAGTTATTTTACATTCCCCATATGTCTACTTTATGTTGGCATCATTTTATAAATGTCATTTTACTTTTTTCGGACGTTAGAAGGCATAGAAGTTTAGAAGCAATTTTTCAAATTTTCAACAAAATTTCCAAAACCATTTTTTTAAGCACCAATTCAGATATAAAGTGATTTTTAGGGGCAAATGTAATGGAAACCACCCATAAATGACCCCATTTTAGAAACTACACCCCTCAAATTATAAAAAACTGATGTTACAAAGTTTGTTAACCCTTGAGGTGTTCCACAAGAATTAAAGAAAAATGGGGGTGAAATTTCAAAATTTCACTTTTTTGGTAGATTATTCATGTTAATAATTTTTTTCTTGCAACACAGCAAGGGTTAACAGCAACAGGAGAAACAGGAGAAAAGCACCCCATAAGATTTTGCAGAACAGATTTTGATAGATTGGTTTGCGGGAGCCATTGATTTTTATTTTTTTGAGTGATTGTCTTATGTCTTATTAATTTTTTGCGGGATGAGGTGACGTTTTCATTGGTACCATTTTGGGGTACATAAGACTTTTTGATGGCTGTTTTGGCATAGTTTTTTTTTTTTTAATTTTTGCAGCATTCACCTGGGGGGCCATCTCATGTAATATTTTTATAGAGCAGGTTGTTACGGATGCGGCGATACGCAACATGCCTAACATTTTTATTTTTGGAAAGTTTTACACATTAGATTAATTTTTGAACAGAATAAAAAAAAATTGTGTTGCCATTTTATGAGAGCCATATTTTTTAAATTTTTCGGGCGATTGTCTCAGGGAGGGTATCATTTTTGTGGGACATGATTGGTACCATTTTAGGTTAAATACGCCATTTTGATCGCCTGCTATTACACTTTTTGTGAGGCAAGAGGGGAAAAAATGGCTGTTTTGGCATAATTTAAAAAAAATTTTTTTTGCAGCAAGCACCTGGGGAGCCATCTCATGTAATATTTTTATAGAACAGGTTGTTACGGATGCGGAGATACCCAATATGCCTAACATTTTTATTTTTGGAAAGTTTTACACATTAGATTTATTTTTGAACAGAATAAAATCTTTTTTTTGTGTTGCCATTTTCTCAAAGCCATATTTTTTTAAATTTTTTGGGCGATTGTCTCAGGTAGGGTATCATTTTTGTGGGACAAGATGACGGTTTGATTGGTACCATTTTGGGTTAAATACGCCTTTTTGATCGGGAGGAAGGCAAGAGGGAAAAAAATGGCTGTTTTGGCATAGTTTTTATAGTATTTTTATAGAGCCAGTCGATACGGACACGGCGATATCTAATATGTATACTTTTCTTTTTCCCCTTTTTTTTACAATTTGTTTTTTACTCTATTTTGGGAAAAGTGTACTTTTTTTTTTACTTGAAACTTTTATTTTTTGTAAAACTTTATTTTTTTAATTTTTTTCACTTTTTTTCACTTTAACTTTTTTGTAATACACTTACAGCCTGCTTCCTGTGCGATCCGGGGGGCTGGATCGCACAGGCAAGCAGGGATAGCAGCCACGATGCCTAAGGAAGGCATCGGGCTGCTATCCAAGCCATCGGGTCCCCGTCACAGCAGTGCGGGGACCCGATGGACTCCCCTTCCTCCCACCCGCATGTGCCGCGGTTAGCGCTGACCGCAGCACATTGAGGGTTAAAACGCCCGCATCGGTGAAAACACTGATGCGGGCGTACGCAGCAGGGGTCCGGCAACTGGGCACAGCCGGTCCCAAGCAGCTGATCGGCAGGCGCAGCTCCTGCACCCGCCCGATCAGCGCGCTGTACTAGTACGGCGCTGGTCGGGAAGTCACTTCCCGCAGCGCCGTACATGTACGGCGCTGGTCGGGAAGGGGTTAAGGTACACCTCTTTTGTCTGTCATACCTATTATTTAAGTGAATGTCTCTTTAATAAACTCTCTCTGGCTCAGGGGATGAGGAGGTCCTTTCCATGAAACCAACTTGTGTGTCTGATCTCATTGAAAAAGTTGTATGTGCACATACTTATACTTCTAATCGATTTGGCACCATACAAAGAAGATGAAATCGCTAGCGTTGCGATAACATCATCCGTATTTTTTGCGGATCCATGCTTGCGGACTGCAAAATACATACGGTTGTGTGCATGAGCCCTAAGGCAGCTAGTGATTCCTCACAAAATAGTTATTACTTTACATTCCCCATATGTCTACTTTATGTTGGCATCATTTTGTAGATGTGATGTAATTTTATTTTTTTAGGACGTTAGAAGGCTTAGAATTTTAGAAGCAATTCTTAAAACTTGTAAGAAATTTTCCAAAACCACTTTTTTAGGGACCAGTTCAGTTATAAAGTGCCTTTGTGGGGCTTACATAGTGGAAACCACTCATAAATGACCACATTTAGAAACTACATCTCTCAAGGTTTTCAAAACTGATTTTACAAACTTTGTTAACCCTTTATGTATTTCACAAGAATTAAAGGAAAATTGAGATTACATTTCTAAATTTCACTTTTTTTTGACAGATTTTCCATTTTAATCAATTTTTTCCCGTAACACATGAAGGGTTAACAGCTAAACAAAACTCAAAAACTATTACCCTGATTCTGTGATTTACAAAAACACCCCACATGTGGTCGTAAACTGCTGTATGGGCACACGGCAGGGCGCAGAAGGAAAGCTGCACCAGATGGTTTTTGGAGGGCAAATTTTGCAGGACTGGTTTTTAGACACCATGTCCCATTTGAAGCCCCCTGATGCACCCCTACAGTAGAAACAACCAAAAAGTGCCTGTATTTTGGAAACTAAGGGATAAGGTGGCAGTTTTATTGATAATATTTTGGGTTACATATGATTTGTGATCGCTTTATATTACGCTTTTTGTTAGGAAAGGTAACCAAAAATGGCTGTTCTGGCACAGTTTTTTTGTTTTGTATACAGTGTTCATCTGACTGGTTATATCATGTGATATTTTCATAGAGCAGGTTGTTATGGACGCGATGATATCAAATATGTTTACTTTCTTTGTTTGCTTCAGTTTTACACAATAAAGCATTTTTGAAAAAAATTTTGTGTCTCCATTTTCTGAAAGCCATATTTTTTTTTTTAATTCTTTGGGTGATTGTCTTAGGTAGGGTCTTATTTTTTTGCGGGATAAAGTATTTTGGGTTACATATGACTTTTTGATCGCTTAGTATTACACTTTTTGTGATGTAAGGGGAAAAAAATGTTTTTTTGGCAAAGTTTTTATTTTATTTTTTCACAGTGTTCACCTTAGGGGTTAGGTCATGTGATATTTTTATAGAGCTGGTTGTTACAGATGCGGAGATACCTAATATGTCTACTTTTTAAAATTTCACTTTAACACAATAAAAGCATTTTTGTTACACAAAAAAAAAATCGTTTTAGTGTCTCCATAGTCTAAGTAGAGATAAGCGAATCTATTCGCCGCTTCGTAGATTCGCATCGAATCCTCCATTTTTCCCACTCCGCAGCAAATCCGGATTTTGTCAGATTCGCTTCGTATTTGTAAATGTTCTTAAAATTTTGAACGCTAACGTTACGTACGCAACATATGCAACGTACACATTTTTCTTGCCCCCTCTCCCGGCCCCCCTAAGCAGGAAAATGACAATACGCCCCCTCAAGAGCGGGAAAGTGAAGATTATTTGCACGTATAGGGAGTGAAGATTCCTCCCTTATTACCCTGCCCTCATCTCCAGTTCAAGCCAGCGCTGAACAAGATCCAGAGTCAGACCACTGCAAACAGCATAGCGAAAGAACTGCGACCCAAGTGGGGAGAGATGGTCTTTGGGGACGAGTACCCCGAACCACCGCCCGCTCCAGAGATCAGAGTGGCACAACTGTGCAAGAGAGTCTCACCGCTCCTGTGCAGGGCCAGTGCAGGGCTAGCGATATTAATCAGGCAGGGAGAGAGACAAAGGCCTGCAGGGCCACAGTCAAGTGAAAATGTCTAGCACGGAAAAGCAAAAGGGTTCCACTTCCAGTCATAACTCGCGCTAAAAAAAAAAGGAGAAGGTGGCACAGGCCAGCAGTGCCAAAGGACATGTAGCCACAGCTTCTACTGGTAGAATTCGTAATAGTTGGCCGCATGCCTCGGATCACCTGCTGCACTCCCTCTTCTGCTGGTTCGGGTGTGTGCCATTTGTAAAACTTCGCTCTGCCTCTGAGGAGTGCACGCCGCGGCCTAGCGTGCGTGCCTGCGTATTACGCAATCGCTAGACAATAGTACGCTGAGGATTCGTACGCAATTTGTACGCTCATGCGTACATGTTCACATAAGTAGCGTACCTTTAACAACTGTATATTCGTTATTAGTGAGCGAATGTTTGCAGAACACGACAGAATAACGAATGATTTCGATCGAATAGCTTAGTATTAGGTATGAATCTTTTAAAAAATTCTACAAACATTCGGCGGAGAGAATTTTGGATGATTCGCTCATCTCTAGGGTCCTCTGATCTTATTTAGCAGTAGCTCAAGCGAGGAGGACTTTAGGTCCCTCATCTGAGGAACCCTACTACTGGCTGATTTAAAGGACACCTCAGGAGGACCTATGGGAGCCACACCATGGACTGCACCTGACGGGTGGGAGCTAGTTGGCACTTGTTTTGTTTAGTTTGTATTGCCCCCTGTTTGACTCTCACCCAGATGGACATGACTTGCCAGGACTCCCCCCACCCCCCATTCTGCAGAAAATTCCCAGTTGCGCCTAAGCGCGCCTATTTCCCCCCCCTCCTCAGGTTATTTGGGAGCCCCCTTTGCAAAGAGGTTCTCTATTTGCTGCTATTTTATATTATCCATGTGGATTACACGTTACCTGTTTTGATTACAAAATTACCTCATGCGGATTACAATTGAATTTTGGACTGTGTTCCAGTGTTTTATCATGCCAAGCAGCCTCGAGGAGAGACTCAAACGTATATCTGAGCCTTTTATGCTTGCAAATGTGAAATTGCACTAAAATGTTTGCATAATTGTCTTTGCTGTATTTTAGCAATAATGTTTTTACAGGTTCAGCAACGTTCAAGCACTTTAGCCCATTGTGTTTATTCTTTGTCAGGTACTGCAATGTGTCCTATTAGGCTACTTTCACACTAGCGGCAGCCCGGATCCGGCAGGTGAAGGGTGCTGCCAGATCTGGACTGCCGCAGGGACATGTGTGGAGCCAGAACCGCGCTCCGGCCCCACACATGTCACACAGTACATACATACACACAGACACGCACATATATACACAGACAAATACACATACATACTTGCATGCTCCTGGCAGGTCTCCAGAGCGCCGAAGGAGCAGGACGGCGCGCACAGTTGACGATTCCCCACAGCGCCCTCTGCTGGGCGCCTGGTGGAATCGTTATCTGTGCGCGCCGTCCTGTTCCTCCTGCGCTCTGGAGACCTGCCGGGGAGCATGTAAGTATGTATGTGTATTTGTATGTGTATATGTCTATGTCTGTATGTGTGTATTGTGTGTATGTGTGCAGGTGACGGATCCGTCATGAACTCCATTGAAAGTCAATGGAGGACAGATCCATTCACCATTGTGTCACACCAAACGGATCCGTCCCCATTGACTTTCATTGGGGGTCATGACGGATCCGTCTTGGTGCAGATGCCTGGACCGGAGAGCAAACCGCAGCATGCTGCGGTTTGTTCTCCAGTCTGAAGACGGAACGGAATGCTTTCAGGAGCATTCCGTTGTCTTCAGTTCAGTTTTGTCCCCATTGACAATGAATGGGGACAAAACTTAAGCGTTTTATTCCGGTATTGAGCCCCTATGACGGAACTTAATACCGGAATTATAAAACGCTAGTGTGAAAGTAGCCTTATGCACTTATTGTACAGTATTTTTAGTAAATTATGCACTTAGCCGGATAGCTAGCACCTTACTTTTCTACCTCATATGGACTGCCTCTAAAGACTGTATGCCGCGGCCTAGTCAATAGTACGCTAAGGATTCGTATGCATTTTGTACGCTAATGCTTACGTATTGCGTACTTTTAACAAAACTGACTGTATGTTCGTAATTTGTGTAGGAATGTTCACAAAACATCGATTATTTTTTAACGCAAATTCGTTCAAATAAATTCGTATTAGGAACGAATCTTGTCAGAAATTCACCGAAGCGAATTTTGGATGATGCACTCATCTCTATCTGAGAGCCATAGTTCTCAGGTAGCGGCTCATTTTTTGCGGGATGAGGTGACCGTTTGGTACTATTTTGGGGTACATATGACTTTTGATCGCTTGGTATTGCACTTTTTGTGATCTAAGGTGACCAAAAAATGGCTTTTCTGGCACAGTTTATATTACATTTTTTTAGGGTATTTACCATTTTGGGGAAGAGTGTGATATTTTTATAGAGCAGGTCGTTACGGACGTAGCAATACCTATTTTTTTTATTTACGTTGTTTTTACACAATGAAAGCATTTTAGAAAAAAAAACATGTTTTTCTATGTCCATTTTCTGAAATCCATTTTATTTTTTTATATGGCATTAGGCCCCTTTCACACGAGCGTTACGGATTAGGTCAGGATGCGTTCAGGGGGTGTTCAGGAAAACTCGCACCATTTTGCAAGCAAGTTCAGTCAGTTTTGTCTGCGATTGCGTTCAGTTTTTTCCGCGTGGGTGCAATGCGTTTTGATGTGTTTTTCACGCGTGTGATAAAAAACTGAAGGTTTACAAGCAACATCTCTTAGCCACCATCAGTGAAAAAACGCACTGCATCCGCACTTGCTTCAGGATGCAATGTGTTTTTCACTGAAGCCCCATTCACTTCTATGGAGCCAGGGCTGTGTGAAAAACGCAGAATATAGAACATGCTGCGTTTTTCACGCAACGCAGAACTGACGCATGAAAAAAAAAACGCTCATGTGCACAGACCCATTGAAATGAATGGGTCAGGATGCAGTGCGGGTGCTATGCGTTCACGTCACGCATTGCACCCGCACTGAAAACTCGCTCGTGTGAAAGGGGCCTTAATCAGACAGTTGGAGATTAATGGTTCTAGGGATTCTACAATTTGATTAGAGTTCGGAAGGGAGACAAATGGAAAACAGCATTCAACACTCCCAAGGGGCATTTCGAATACCTAGTTATGCCCTTCAGACTGTGTAATGTCCCAGAGGTTTTTCAAAACCCAGTCAACGACATATTCCAGGAGTTTCTTGGGCAGTTTGTTGTGTTGTATTTAGACGACACACTGGTGTTCTCCCCTGATTGGTCGTCACTTGTTCTTCATGTGAGAAAGGTCCTTAAGAAGCTGAGGGACTATAATTTTTGTTGAGTAAAAATGCAAGTTTGGAGTAAGAGAGGTCTCCTTCCTGGGCTACATTATTTTTCCACAAAAATTTTGTATGGATCCCACTAAGGCTATTGTACAGTGGGCCAAGCTTATTTCCCTTAAAGGGGTATTCCCATCTCACAAATGTAGTTTGTATAGTTAGATATAGCCATACCAATATTATTACTAATAGAATGTATTTATATAAAATGTACCGTTTAGAAGATTTGCCTATTTGTATTTCCATTGTCCCACACACATCAGTCTGGCTGTTGCCCCTAGTTACGGCCACCGCGGCTGTGTAGTAGTGGTGGACGGCTTGCTCTGAGGTAACTGCTGTATTGTGAACGCACATTGCATGAGCATGTGGGGAGACACATCTTAGGGTTGGAGCATTTTTGTCTGCGCTTCCAAAATGCAGAGAAACGGATCCTGTTCCAAGATCAATTCATCTCTATGGAGCAGGATATGTTTATAAAGGCTGCGTTTCGGACAGATCCTGACCACTGCTTTTTGGACTGGTAGCAGATGTGAAAGTACCCTAAAATGTGACACTGCAAGCTCATGCAATGTGCGTACACAATACAGCAGTTACCTCACAGCAGGTTTGAACAGGAGCAGACCGGCCACCACTACTACATGGCTGCGGTGGCCGTAACTAGGGGCAATGGCCTGACTGAAGTTTGTGGGACAATGGATATACAAATAGGCAAATCTTCTAAATGGTACATATTATATAAATACATTCTATTAGTAATAATATTGGTATGGCTATATCTAACTATACAAACTACATTTGTGAGATGGGAATACCCCTTTAAGGCCTTTCAACGGTTTCTGGGCTTCACTAATCAGTGTTCCCTCTAAGCCTTGGCAGCTGCTGAGCGGGGTCGGCTCAGAGCCATCAAAGTTCGGCGATATGGAAACCTAAGATGATTGTCACATCAAAGACATACAGTGTAACCCCTGCGCCATCCCGAACAATACAGTATAATTCCTGCACCATGCTGTGTAATATACATTATAACCCCTGTGCCATTACGTACAATACAGTATAATCCCATGCTGTGTAATATACAGTATAACCCCGGCACCATCCTGGACAATATACAGTATAGTTCATACACCATGCAGTACAGTATACAGTATAATCCCTGCACCATGCCGTATAATATACAGTATAATCCTTGCACCATGCCGTATGATATACATTCTAATTCCTGCCCCATGCTGAATATACAGTATAATCCCTGCACCATGCTGTATAATATACATTATAATTCCTGCACCATGCTGTATAATAAACATTATAATCCATACACAATGCTGTATAATATACAGTATAATCTATAAAACATGCTGTATAATATACAGTATAATCCCTGCACCATGCTGTATAATAAACATTATAATTCCTGCACCATGCTGTGTAATATACGTTATAATCTGTACACAAGGTTGTATAATATACAGTATAATCTATAAACCATGCTGTATAATATACATTATAATCCATACACCACGCTGTACAATATACAGTATAATCACACTGCTCTTCCAGTAGCAGCAGCGTGGCATGAGGAAGGAGGCGGGGCCAGCTTGAAGCGCCACACAGGAACGTCCTGACACTGCATAACGTCGGGACGTTTAAAGGCACTGTGGACAGTATGGTGGGTACCTGTTCCGAGTTCTAGGGTTGGGCGATATCAAAAATATTCAGATGGAAGCAGCCACAAGGAGACGTTATAATGTATGGGGGCAGCCACAAGGAGACATTATACTGTATGGGGGCAGCCACAAGGAGACATTATACTGTATGGGGGCAGCCACAAGGAGACATTATACTGTAGGGGGCAGCCACAAGGAGACATTATACAGTATGGGGGCAGCCACAAGGAGACGTTATACTGTATGGGGCAGCAAAAAAGGAGATGTTATACTGTATGGGGCAGCCACAAGGAGACGTTATACTGTAGGGGGCAGCCACAAGGAGACATTATATTGTATGGTACAGCACAAGGAGACATTATACTGTATGGGGCAGCCACAAGGAGACGTTATACTGTATGGTGTGGCCACAAGGAAACATTATACTGTATGGTGCAGCACAAGGAGACATTATACTGTATGAGGAAGCCACAAGGAGACGTTATACTGTATGGGGACATCCACAAGGAGACATTATACTGTATGGGGGCACCCACAAGGAGACATTATACTGTATGGTGCGGCCACAAGGAGACGTTATACTGTATGGAAAAGTTTTGACCCCTCCCAGTATAATAATGTCTTGTGGCCACCATGCAGTAATGTCATGTTGTTCATGTATGGAGGGACTCACGAGGACTCTTTTTTTTCCCTAATGCCTGCTATTATAGATCAGATGCAGCTAGCAGGCAGGAAGGAAGGACCAGGCCACAGAAGACAGACATAGCACCTTTATGTGTGACACCAGGGCCGCTTCTATTCTATGTTCAGGGTCTCATCTCTCTCACTCCTCGCAGGCCAAACTGTGTGTGTGGGAGTTGGAAAGACTTTTCCTGCCTGGCGCTCGCCTCTGCTGTAATCCGACTCCACCGTCAGTGGGCGGAGCCATAAATGTGGGAGCAAGGAGGAGCTGGAGCTGAGGGAAGTAATATAGTTGTGAGTAACTTATGCAGGATGAAGGGGCGGTCAGCGCTCAGCGGAGGCACAAAGTAAGCTGCGCACCCGTGCAGCTTGCAGGGAACACTGTCACTAATTATTATAGAAGATTTATCAAAAATGTTTCTGTCATTGCTAATTTGTTATTTAAGAAAAGATGATTGACCTCAGGGAGATCAACCATCATCACCACAGAGACCCCATCATGAGTCTCAACGTTGGTGAATCTAAAACAAGGCTCCCTGGGAAAGCAATATGCAAATCAAAAGAAAACCACGGAGACACCATCACGTGTCTCAACGACGGTCAAACTAGCCAGGCCTTTCACCGGGAAGGAACAACCAAGGGAAGGGCAGTCTCCAAAAGGAAACCACCTATGCCAAAGCATGGTATCCATCCACAGACAGCTGTTTCGGGGTATTTGCCCCTCATCAGTGTGGAGTGTTCTTTTGATTTGTATATTGCTTTCCCAGGGAGCCTTGTTTTAGATTCACCAACGTTGAGACTCGTGATGGTGTCTCTGTGGTGATGATGGTTGATCTCCCTGAGGTCAATCATCTTTTCTTAAATAATCTTTTACTAGGCATTGCTCCCACTAGCCAGATTCCTACTCCACACTGATGGGGGGCAAATACCCCGAAACAGCTGTCTGTGGATGGATACCATGCTTTGGCATAGGTGGTTTCCTTTTGGAGACTGCCCTTCCCTTGGTTGTTTCTTCCCGGTGAAAGGCCTGGCTAGTTTGACCGTCGTTGAGACACGTGATGGTGTCTCCGTGGTTTTCTTTTGATTTGCATGTTGCTTTCCCAGGGAGCCTTGTTTTAGATTCACCAACGTTGAGACTCGTGATGGTGTCTCTGTGGTGATGATGGTTGATCTCCCTGAGGTCAATCATCTTTTCTTAAATAATCTTTTACTAGGCATTGCTCCCACTAGCCAGATTCCTACTCCACACTGATGAGGGGCAAATACCCCGAAACAGCTGTCTGTGGATGGATACCATGCTTTGGCATAGGTGGTTTCCTTTTGGAGACTGCTCTTCCCTTGGTTGTTCCTTCCTGGTGAAAGGCCTGGCTAGTTTGACCGTCGTTGAGACACGTGATGGTGTCTCCGTGGTTTTCTTTTGATTTGCATATTGCTAATTTGTTGACTGATTTGACCAAGAAGGGTGCCGATCTTCTCCAGTGGGTTTTATTCAGGCACTGATGCTTGTTTAGCCTGATGTGACACAACCTTTTGTTGTTGAGATGGACACCTCTGAGATAGGTATTGGTGCCGTGCTATCTCAGGGATCATCTTCCCTCACCTACCTAATGCCGTGTGCTTTTTTTCCCCAAGAATTTCTCATAAAACTATGTTATAACTGAGAATCAAGTGGGCATTTGATGATTCGTGGTACTTCATAGAGGGGCTTCACCACCATGTCATTGTGCTGACTGATCATAAAAATGTAACCTATCTAGATACGGTCAAGCATTTAAATCCTCGGCAAGCACGGTGGGCCCTCTTCTTTACGCGTTTTAACTTTGTAGTGACTTTTTGCTAATGTAAAGGCTGATGCCTTATCATGTAGCTTTGATGAGGAGCAGGGCGTTGATACTGAGAATGGCAATATTCTGCCTTCTGGTGTTGTAGTTGCTGCTATTAATTCTAATTTTCCTGCTGAGATAGGTGCCCAAGGATCTGGTAAATTATTTGTGCCTCCTAAGTTTTGAAGGAATTTCATTGTTCTGCTTTGGCAGGTCATCCAGGTATTGCGGGGACTAAACATCTAGTCTCTCAGGCCTATTGGTGGCCTACATGGTCACATGATGTGGGTGCCTTCATCTCTACGTTTGAAGTACGTGCTAGGGCCAAGATACCCAGGAGATGTCCTGCAGGTTTGCATTGCCCCTTGCCCATTCCACAGAGGTCTTGGACCCACATCTCGATGGACTTAATTAAACACCTCTCACCTTCCTGGGGTAGGTCAGTCATTTGGGTTATCAACAGATTTTCGATGATGTATCATCTTTGCGTCTAACTTGTTTGTTGATAACATCCTTAAGCTGCATGGCATTCCCGACTCCATTGTCTTGGATGGGGTGTCCAGTTTGTCGCTAAATTCTGGAGGGAGTTCAGCAAGAAACTGGGAATTAAGCCTTCCTTCTCATCCGCATTCCACCCTGAGACAAATGGGCAGACTAAAACAGTTCTTGAGGGGCTTTATTTTGGACCGCCAAAATGAGTGGAGAAAGTTTTTACCTTTATCGGAGTTCTAGATTAACAACATTAATATCATGGAAGCTCTTCCAGTGGTATGTCTCCTTTCTTTTGTAACTATATATGTGAAAATAACAAAAAAAGACAAAAACAGTGCCTCATGTGCAGTATCGTCTGGGTGATGATGTAAATAAATGGTGCCTATTATGCTTACCAGAGGCTTTTGTGAGGAGTCACAACAGCTATGTGTCCCTTGCTGGTATATAGCCCCACCAGCATCAGGGTCTGCCGTGCTGCTGCCTTGGTCCCTTCCTGTCTCGATTCCACGAGCACCAGGAGAATTTGGAGCGGGAAGAAGTTGAAAAAACCTGGAGACCAATCCTTTGGCGCTGCAAGCATACAGAAAAAGAATCGGAATTCTTTAATTTAATTTTAGTCAACGGGTTTCAAGGGCGAAGCGCCCAGTGAGGAATGTGGAAATCAATGCTAGCCATGATCTAAATCCTAGCCATTTGCTGTCAACAAGAAGATGGAGTAATCCCCACAGGGGTCTGTTTTCAAAGCAGACCTCATGTGTACAATTCACACCTCAATCCAGCCTGCATTGAGGCAAAGTCATCCTCCAGGAAAAACCTTCAGCAGGGAGGCGTCAGCTTGTTAGCCAGATCACTGAAATCCCAAACAGCACGGAACCAGGATTTCATAAGGAATTATGAATTACCTGTCCACCACAGGCATAAACCAGTTATATATTTAAAACACAGAGGCCTAGGCGCATACGCATGTGGTCATAGGTTAGCGATCACATGTCAGGAAGCGGAGATACGGAGATCTCCAAGCAGGAACCTGAGAAATGTGGAAATGTGGAACTCTCTGCCTGAGGAGGTGATGATGGTAAGTTCACTAAAAGAGTTCAAGAGGGGCCTGGATGTATTTCTGGAGTGTAATAATATTATAGGTTATACAGATGTGTCCACACTTAACTGATCACTTATCTCAACATGTCCTGAGATGTGTGTCACGAAGTGACGTTATAACTAAATTGGATAAATTGTAATACAACTTTCAGACACCAGGTGGTGCATTGTTTTACTCGCTAATACCTGAATTTAAGGTATTCACTTCTTACATTTAACCTAAATAGCAAAATATATTGTATACATTAAACAAATCCCTCCGAAGGATTTTTATTTTTTTTAGTGTGCAATGATTATCATATATTTTGCCCGCTGCCATTATTTACCACAAATCTATATGCCGTATGCTATGAGTTAGGTACAGTACACTTGGTGTCAGTATACAGTGCTAGTCTAGTATTATATTAGTTATATGCCAAATAGCACACACCAACCACAGTATTATGCATAGATAATTATACAATTTTAACAGTCCCATTACATGTTACAAATGTACATAATACAATTCAGGGTGTCAGTATATACCTCAATTTTACCATGACATTTAATATTCCTTAATGATTATCCAATCTGTGTATCCAATCTGTGTATCTAATCCTATCATGTGTGATACTGTCTGCAGAGCTATGTATCTAATCTTATTCTGGGTGACAGTGTCTGCTAAACTGCGTATCTAATCCTATCATGTGTGATACTGTCTGCTAAGATGGGTATCTAATCCTATCATGTGTGATACTGTCTGCTGAACTGTGTATCTAATCCTATTCTGGGTGACAGTGTCTGCTAAACTACGTATCTAATCCTATTCTGGGTGACAGTGTCTGCTAAACTACGTATCTAATCCTATTATGTGTGAAACTGTCTGCTGAGCTGTGTATCTAATCCTATCATGTGTGATACTGTCTGCTAAGATGGGTATCTAATCCTATCATGTGTGATACTGTCTGCTGAGCTGTATATCTAATCATATCATGTGTGATACTGTCTGCTAAAATGGGTATCTAATCCTATCTTGTGTTATACTGTCTTCTGAACTGTGTATCTAATCCTATTCTGGGTGACAGTGTCTGCTAAACTACGTATCTAATCCTATCATGTGTGAAACTGTCTGCTGAGTTGTGTATCTAATCCTATCATGTGTGATACTGTCTGCTAAGATGGGTATCTAATCCTATCATGTGTGATACTGTCTGCTGAACTGTGTATCTAATCCTATTCTGGGTGACAGTGTCTGCTAAACTACGTATCTAATCCTATCATGTTTGAAACTGTCTGCTGAGCTGTGTATCTAATCCTATCATGTGTGATACTGTCTGCTAAGATGGGTATCTAATCCTATCATGTGTGATACTGTCTGCTAAGATGGGTATCTAATCCTATCATGTGTGATACTGTCTGCTGAACTGTGTATCTAATCCTATTCTGGGTGACAGTGTCTGCTAAACTACGTATCTAATCCTATCAAATGTGAAACTGTCTGCTGAGCTGTGTATCTAATCATATCATGTGTGATACTGTGTGCTAAGATGGGTATCTAATCCTATCATGTGTGATACTGTCTGCTGACCTGTGTATCTAATCCTATTCTGGGTGACAGTGTCTGCTAAACTACGTATCTAATCCTATCATGTGTGAAACTGTCTGCAGAGCTGTGTATCTAATCCTATCATGTGTGATACTGTCTGCTAAGATGGGTATCTAATCCTATCATGTGTGATACTGTCTGCTGAGCTGTATATCTAATCATATCATGTGTGATACTGTCTGCTGAGATGGGTATCTAATCCTATCATGTGTGATACTGTCTGCTAAGATGGGTATCTAATCCTATCATGTGTGATACTGTCTGCTAAGATGGGTATCTAATCCTATCATGTGTGATACTGTCTGCTAAGATGGGTATCTAATCATATCATGTGTGATACTGTGTGCTAAGATGGGTATCTAATCCTATCATGTGTGATACTGTCTGCTGAACTGTGTATCTAATCCTATTCTGGGTGACAGTGTCTGCTAAACTACGTATCTAATCCTATCATGTGTGAAACTGTCCGCAGAGCTGTGTATCTAATCCTATCATGTGTGATACTGTCTGCTAAGATGGGTATCTAATCCTATCATGTGTGATACTGTCTGCTGAGTTGTATATCTAATCATATCATGTGTTGACTTTCAATGGAGTTCAGGACGGAACCGTCACCTACAGACTTACATACATACACACAAACACATACATACTTACATACTCCAGGCAGGCAGGCCACATGTGTTCACGCGCAGGAGGCGCGCAGCTATGACGATTCCCTACAGCGCCCAGCAGAGGGCGCTGTGGGGAATCGTCATAGCTGCACGGCTCCTGAGCGTGAAGACGTGCGGCCTGCCTGCCTGGAGTATGTAAGTATGTTTGTGTTTATGTGTCTGTGTATGTGTGTGTAAGAATGTCTGGCACTGTGTGACATGTGTGGGGCCAGAACGCAGTTCCGGCCCCACACATGTACCTGCGGCAGCCCAGACCCGGCGGCACCCTTCACCCGCCGGATCTGGGCTGCCGCTAGTGTGAAAGTAGCCTAAGGCCTCTTTAACATTAGCGGCAGCACGGATCCGGCAGGTGAAGGGTACCGCCGGATCCGTGCTGCCGCAGGGACATGTGTGGGGGTGGAACCGCGCTCCGGCCCCACACATGTCACACAGTACATACACACATACACACACACATATACACATACATACTTACATGCTCATGGCAGGTCTCCACAGTGCAGAAGGAGCAGGACAGCGTGCACATAGGACGATTCCCCACAGCGCCCTCTGCTGGGCGCCGGGTGGAATTGTCCTTTGTGTGCGCTGTCCTGCTCCTCCTGCACTGTGGAGACCTGCCGGAAGCATGTAAGTATGTATGTGTATGTGTATGTTTATGTGTGTGTGTATGTATGTGTGCAGGTGACGGATCCGTTCACCATTGTGTCACACCAAACCGATCCGTCCCCATTGACTTTCATTGGGGGGCATGTTGCGGTTTGCTCCCCGGTCTGAAGACAGAACGGAATGCTTTTAGGAGCCCCTGTTGTCTTCAGTTCAGTTTTGTCCCCTTTGACAATGAATAGGGACAAAACTGAAGCGTTTTATTCCGGTATTGAGCCCCTATGACGGAACTCAATACCAGAATTATAAAACTAGTGTGAAAGTAGCCTAAGTTATAGAAGCCCATTCATGTTGCTAATGGAAAATATAGCACAGAACATGTTTATTGTTTTCAGTCCCTGAGGCGGAGCTTATTTTTAGAAAAAAAAAACTTTCCACAGAGCACTGGTGCCACTGGTTTTGTCCCCCTTATGCCCCTTTCACACGAGCGGGAGACTCACATGTCTCCCGCAACGCATCTACAGGGCTGGACTCGGCACTGATAGGGATCGCATAGCATTATATGCGATCCCAGTCAGTGCTGGAGTCCAGCTCTGTAGATGCGTTGCGGGAGACATGTGAGTTTCCCGCTTGTGTGAAAGGGGCATTACATTTTTTAAATTATTTTGGCAGACCCAGGTCTGTGGACCTTTAGAAAAAAATGCTAGAGTACTCCTGATTCAGAGTTTAATTTGAATAAACTTTAATTATGGGTTTAATGCAGAAAATAACAATTGCACCATTTTTATTTACAACATCTCCCAATCCTAATGAATTACCATCAGGCAGCTGTAGTCCAGAACCACAGCATGGATCTAGGGCTGCCCTTTACTCTTCCATGGATAACATGAAAAGCTT
Source organism: Rhinella marina (assembly GCA_900303285.1). Lineage (NCBI taxonomy): Eukaryota > Metazoa > Chordata > Amphibia > Anura > Bufonidae > Rhinella > Rhinella marina. The sequence continues at coordinate 18,633 of ONZH01012733.1, forward strand.
AAGTGATACAGAATGTTACATGCCAGTGGCATTGCCTTTCTACTGTCTGCTGAGCTGTGTATCTATTCCTATCCTGTGTGATACTGTCTAATGAGCTGTGTATCTAATCCTAAGGCTTAGGAGTGGAACTGAGGGAGGTGGGAATTTTGTTAAGGCCTTTTTCACACGAGCATCACGGATTAGGTCAGGGTGCGTTCAGGAAAACTCGCACCATTTTGCAAGCAAGTTCAGTCAGTTTTGTCTGCAATTGCGTTCAGTTGTTCGTTTTTTTCCGCGTGGGTGCGATGCGTTTTGATGTGTTTTGCACACGCGTGATTAAAAACTGATGGTTTACAAACAACATCTCTTAGCAGGGCTGAGTGAAAAACGCAGAATACAGAACATGATGCATTTTTCACGCAACGTAGAACTGATGCGTGAAAAAAACGCTCATGTACACAGACCCATTGAAATTAATGAGTCAGGATTCAGTGCGGGTGTTATGCGTTCACGTCACGCATTGCACCCGCGTGGAAAACTCACTCGTTTGAAAGGGGCCTAAACGGTGGCTCATTTTAATTTCCCGTATTGAGTTCTGTCATAGGGTCTCAATACCGGAAAAAAATGCTTCAGTTTTGTCCCCATTCATTGTCAAGGGGGACAAAACTAAACTAAAGAGAACTGAGCGCTCCAAAATACATTCCATTCAGTTTAGTTGCGTCCGCAGGCCGGAGAGCAAACCGCAACATGTTGTATTTTGCTTTCCATCCTGGGGATCCGGAGCAAAACGTCATGACCCACAATGCAGGTCAATGGGGACGGATTCGTTCTGTCTGACACAATAGAAACCGGATCCGTCCTCCATTGACTTTCAATGGAGTTAATGACGGATCAGTCCCAGCAATGTTACAGATAATACAACTGGATCTGTTCATAACGGATGCACACGGTTGTATTATCAGTAAGGGAAGCATTATTACTGAACCCTGCCGGATCCAGCAATAACGCCAGTGTGAAAGAAGCCTAATTAGTTTCCAATCCGTTTCTGTAGACAGGTCTGCTTCAAATCCTCATCCAGAAAACTTTGTGTATTTACCCTTAGTGCATTCACATGACCATATTTTTGGTCTGCATCCGATCCACATTTGTTAAGGACCCATTCATTTCAATGGGGGCAAAAAGATGTGGACAACACCATGTACTGCCTGAATCTGAATGTTTGCTCCATGGCCCCACCAGAAATATAGAACCTGTTCTCTTCTTGTCTGATTTGCAGGGGGGACTTCTCCATTGGCAATACAGGGTGGGCAATATATATTTATTGGCAATGCATGCAATATGAGGAGGGAGGTGGAAGGAGGATTATATACTGGCACTACAGATTTATAAGGTCTGAAATAAGGCCGAGGACTAAGCAGGAGTTGATTGATGGGATACTTAAGTTCTGGGATGACATCCTAACTGTACAACAATTACATTGGTCATCTGTATAAAGTCCTTCCATTAGTGATAGAAAAGAAAGCCACTGGCATGTAACATTCCGTATCACTAAAGCTTTTCATGGAAGAGTAAAGAGCAGCCCTAGATCCATGCTGTGGTTCTGGACTACAGCTGCACGATGGTAATTCATTAGGATTGGAAGATGTTGTAAATAAAAATGGTGCAATTGTTATTTTCTGCATTAAACCCATAATTAAAGTTTGTTCAAATTAAACCCCGAATCAGGAGTACTCTAGTATTTTTTCTAAAGGTCCACAGACCTGGGTCTGCCAAAATAATTAAAAAAATGTAAGGGGGACAAAACCAGTGGCACCAGTGCTCTGTGGAAAGGTTTTTGTTTTCCTAAAAATAAGCTCCGCCTCAGGGACTGAAAACAATAAACATGTTTTGTGCTATATTTTCCATTAGCAACATGAATGGGCTTCTATAACTTAGGCTACTTTCACACTAGCGTTTTATAATTCCGGTATTGAGTTCCGTCATAGGGGCTCAATACCGGAATAAAACGCTTCAGTTTTGTTCCCATTCATTGTCAATGGGGACAAAACTGAACTGAAGACAACGGAGGCTCCTAAAAGCATTCTGTTCCGTCTTCAGACCTGAGAGCAAAACGCAGCATGTTACAGTTTGCTCTCCGGTCCAGGCATCCGCACCAAGACGGATCCGTCATGACCCCCAATGAAAGTCAATGGGGACAGATCCGTTCAGTGTGACACAATGGTAAACGGATCTGTCACCTGCACACATACAGACATACACATAAACATACAGATATATATACACAGACATATACACAGACATATACACATACATACTTACATGCTCCAGGTCTCCACAGCGCAGGAGGAGCAGGACGGCACACACATAGGACGATTCCACCCGGCGCCCAGCAGAGGGCGCTGTGGGGAATTGTCCTATGTGCGCGCCGTCCTGCTCCTCCTGCGCTGTGGAGACCTGCCAGGAGCATGTAAGTATGTATGTGTATTTGTATGTGTATATATCTGTGTGTGTGTGTATGTACTGTGTGACATGTGTGGAAAGGGAGTGCGGTTCTGGCCCCACACATGTCCCTGCGGCAGCACGGATCCGGCGGCACCCTTCACCTGCCGGATCCATGCTGCCGCTAATGTGAAAGTAGCCTTACTTAACTGGTAATCAGGCCTCATCCACAAGACAGGGAAATACAGGGACTGAAATACATGAGCACCTCCCCCACCTCTCTTATCTAAGCAGTGGCTGAGTGTACAGTATGTTCACAATGGAAAGCTCCTTATCTCTATCTGTATCACACTCTATAAAGATACAACAATAGCTTCAAAGACAGTATCACACCTAATAGAGTTAGATACACAGGTCAGCAGAAAACTCACACAAGGTAGGATTAGATACACAGCTCAGCAGAGAGTATCACCTCTAATAGAATTAGATACACAGCTCAGCAGACAGTATCACACTCTATACACATACATCTAATCGCTTCATAGACAGTATCACACATAATAGGAATAGATACGCAGCTCAGAAGACAGTATCACACAAGGTAGGATTAGATACACAGTTCAGCAGACAGTATCACACATGATAGGAATAGATACACAGTTCAGCAGACAGTATCACACATGATAGGATTAGATACACAGTTCAGCAGACTGTATCACACACAATAGGTTTAGATACGCAACTCTGCAGATAGTATCACACATGAAAGGATTGGATACACAACTCTGCAAACTGTATCACACATAATAGGATTAGATACACAGTTTAGCAGACGCTGTTGCCCAGAATAGGATTAGATACACAGTTCATCAGACAGTATCACACATGATAGGATTAGATACACAATTTAGCAGATGCTGTCACCCAGAATAGGATTAGATACACAGTTCAGCAGACAACAGGCTTAGATACGCAACTCTGCAGATAGTATCACACATGAAAGGATTGGATACACAACTCTGCAAACAGTATCAGACATGATAGGATTGGATACAAAACTCTGCAAACAGTATCACACATTATAGGATTAGATACACAACTCTGCAAACTGTATCACAGATGATAGGATTAGATACACAGCTCAGCAGACAGTATCAAACAAGGTGGGATTAGATACACATCTAAGCAGACAGTATCACACAAAGTAGAATTAGATACACAGCTCCGCAGACAGTGTCACACAAGGTAGGATTAGATACACATCTAAGCAGACAGTATAACACATGATAGACTTAGATACAAAACTCTGCAGACAGTATTACATATGATCGGATTAGATACACAACTCTTCAGACAGTATTATATATGATATGATAGGATTAGATACACAGCTCGGAAGACAGTATCACACATGATAGGATTAGATACACAACTCTTCAGACAGTATTACACATGATATGATGAGATACACAACTCTTCATGCAGTATCACACACAATAGGCTTAGATGCACGACACTGTAGACAGTATCACACATGACAGGATTAGAGACACTGCTACGCAGACAGTATCACACATAATAGGCTTAGATACACAACTCTGTAGACAGTATTACTTAAGATAGGATTAGATACACAGTCCAGCTGACGGTAACACACAATGTTTGGATACTCTATTTAGTTTTCATTTTTTCTCATGTGTTTGACTTTAGCACATTAAATATTCTGAATAGATCTCACCACATTTAGCTTGGTCTGCCGATAAATATCTCACATCTGAGGCCAGCAGCTCTAAACAAAAGAAAAAGCAGCTGAGCAATCAGCTAAATGTGGAGCACCACTCACCGCCCAGTGGTTGTGACGTGTATTGCAGTTTTTTAGAGTTTAGTTACAATCTCGCGATATCATGTTGTTTTGCTATCAGGACAAAACTGTCACCACTCTGAGTTTAGAGATAAGTTAAGTGTGGACGCATCTGTAGTTACGAGAGATGGGTCGTTGATCCAGGGAGTAATTCTGATTGCCTGATTGGAGTCGGGAAGGATTTTTTTTCCTAAAGTGGGGAAAATTGGCTTCTACCTCACAGGTTTTTTTTTTGCCTTCCTCTGGATCAACTTGTAGGAAAACAGGCCGAACTGGATGGACAGATGTCTTTTATCGGCCTTATAAACTATGTTACTATGTTTCATGTTTGGTCTCCACCGTGTGTATCTAGTGCGCCCTTAAAGGGTTATTTCCATCTTGGACAATGGGGGCATATCGCTAAGATCGAGAACAGAGCCCTCAAAGTGAAGGAGAGCACACAGCCGCCCTCCATTCATTTCTATGGGGCCACCGAAAATAGCCGAGCGCTGGCTAGGCTATTTCCGTTAGCTACATATAAATGAATGGGAGCGGTGGCTGCACATGCGCGGTGGCTGCATTCATTTCTATAGGAGCAGCGGGGAGCTGCGCCTGGTGGTGGCCGGGGTCCTCCAGGCGCAGCGCTCCCCGCTCTGTTCTCGATAAGTCAATGAAATATAAATATTGTATTAAAATATAATTAATGTTAGCGGACCGGGCGTATATTAAATGAGGAACTGGTGTCTACCAGGCTGAGAAAGCTCTGTTTTCACTGGGGCAGTGAAAAGGGTCTTGCAGCTTGTCAGGGGGTGAGCGAGTGTGGAGTTACACCGAAGGCAGCGTGAACCCTCCCCTCTCATTTCCCGGGCCTCCATGTACCAAGCTGACCTTACGTGCTCCTAGGGAGGCATAACGTCAAATTTTGGTAACCAGTGACATAACCGCGTAGGCTCGACGTAGTTGACGTCAGGCAGGCCTGCGAGATGTGGGTTTTGTCACACGCCCCCTTCATCAGGACAATTACGAATAAAAGTATGTTACATGCCATGAAATTTAAAACATAGTTTTGGCATGCTGATACAAGGGAGGGGGTTCGGGAGGCAGGAATGGGCGTGTGTAGTATAATGAGATTCACTGCTATTCATACATTAGTGAACTTGCCTATTAAGACACACAATGCCACTTCTTTATTTAAACCTCTCATGTAGCGAGCGCAAAATTAAGTGCTCTCAATCCTATTTCTGCTGTACTTTTCAATCCTAATATACGCTACCCAGCACAGTCTCTCCTCTGTGAGACACGCTGCGAGATCTATCAGTATCGCTGTGCTGTCAGCTGTACAGCGCTGATGCTGCTCCTGTCAGAGGGGAATAATACAGATTGTTCTTCTGATGATAGTGTTTGTGGGATAGCGGTACTTAGTGAACTACCTGGGGGGGATTGTTTTTTTTTGTATTTTCTAGAAGATATATATGAGATTGTCTTATATCTGGGATAATAAAAGAATCGGGACCGTCTCGTATATTACCCATTATATGCCCATATATGCCTAGATGATTGTCTTTCTTATTCAAAGTGATTTACTAATGGTGGAGAATGGCTCCTGCATATGTACAGTATATAAACTTATATATATATATATATATATATATATTTATTTATAGAAACATAGTTAATAATACATATAATAATAAATAGATGGAAAAATAAATAATTATATATATTATATTATTCACATCCATACTTGTTTCAACGTATGCAATCATTAGGCCCATAGGTAGAATGAATTAAAAAACAAAATAGTGATGATAGTAACATAGTAACATAGTTTGTAAGGCCGAAAAAAGACATCTGTCCATCCAGTTCAGCCTGTTTTCCTACAAGTTGATCCAGGGGAAGGCAAAAAAAAACCCCCTGTGAGGTAGAAGCCAATTTTCCTCACTTTAGGGGGAAAAATTCCTTCCCGACTCCAGTCAGGCAATCAGAATAACTCCCTGGATCAACGACCCATCTCTAGTAACTATAACCTGTAATATTATTACCCTCCAGAAATACATCCAGGCCCTTCTTGAACTCTTTCAGTGAACTTACCATCACCACCTCCTCAGGCAGAGAGTTCCATAGTCACACTGCTCTTACCGTAAAGAATCCTCTTCTATGTTTATGTACAAACCTTCTTTCCTCCAGACGCAGAGGATGTCCCCTCGTCACAGTCACAGTCCTCAGGATAAATAGATGATGGGAGAGATCTCTGTACTGACCTCTGATATATTTATACATAGTTATTAGATCTCCCCTCAGTCGTCTTTTTTCTAAAGTGAATAACCCTAATTTTGATAATCTTTCTGGGTACTGTAATCCACCCATTCCAGTTATTACTTTAGTTGCCCTCCTCTGAACCCTCTCCAGCTCTACTATGTCTGCCTTGTTCACAGGAGCCCAGAACTGTACACAGTACTCCATATGTGGTCTGACTAGTGATTTGTAAAGTGGCAGGACTATGTTCTTATCACGGGCATCTATGCCTCTTTTGATGCAACCCATTATCTTATTGGCCTTGGCAGCAGCTGTCTGACACTGGTTTCTGCAGCTTAGTTTGCTGTTCACTAAAATTCCTAGGTCCTTTTCCATGTCAGAGTTACCCAATGCTTTACCATTTAGTATGTACTGGTGACTTGCATTATTCCTTCCCATATGCATAACCTTACATTTGTCAGTGTTAAACCTCATCTGCCACTTTTCTGCCCAAGCCTCCAGTCTATTCAGATCCTGCTGTAGCAGTGCACTGTCCTCCTCTGTGTTAATTACTTTACACAGTTTAGTGTCATATGCAAAAATTGATTTTACTGTGCAAGCTTTCTACAAGATCATTAATAAATATATTGAAGAGAATAGGACCCAATACAGACCCCTGTGGTACCCCACTAGTGACAGTGACCCAATCTGAGTATGTACCGTTAATAACCACCCTCTGTTTTCTATCACTAAGCCAGTTACTTACCCACATACAGACATTTTCTCCCAGGCCAAGCATTCTCATTTTGTATACTAACCTTTTATGTGGTACCATGTCAAACGTTTTGGAGAAGTCCAAATATACGACATCCATTGAGTCTCCGCGGTCAAGTCTAGAACTTACCTCCTCATAGAAACTGATGAAATTGGTTTGACATGACCGATCCCTCATGAAGCCATGCTGATATGGAGTTATTTGCTTATTTTCATTGAGGTACTCCAAGATAGCATCTCTCAGAAAACCTTCAAACAGTTTACCCACAACAGAAGTTAAACTTACCGACCTATAGTTTCCAGGCTCTGTTTTTGGACCCTTTTTGAATATTGGCACCACATTTGCTATGCACCAATCCTGTGGAACACTCCCCGTCAGTATAGAGTCCTTAAATATCAGATAGTGATGAAACCAAAATGATGAATCTAAGGGCTACATGTAGGGATATAATTATAGTAGACATAAATATAGGGAAGGATATAAAATATATAACAATAATAATAAGCACAAAAAAATGGCGATAAAAAATGAAAAGATGAAAGAAATAAAAAAAAGTTTAGAAAAAAAATATATATAATAAAATAAAAAAGGAGAAGAAGAAAATAAATGATAAATAATAAAAATAAAATAACAGATGAAAATGGAGAACCAATCGTGACACTTATGGAAAATAGTAATGACTGTAATCATAATAGTCGTGTTTGGATGGAATTGTTAAAAATAATAAATTAATAACAATAAATATTAATAAGAGGAACGTAGGGTATGTGTATATATTTTTGTCATTTCCCATTTTTACTTATATTGATGTTTATATGTTATCATAAAATGGTCTCGCTTATTTCATTGAGTCCACGTGGGTTAAAGTTATCTAATTGATATATCCAGTAGACTTCTCTTTTTTGTAGATTCTCAAAGTGATTGAACAGGTTCTCTGGTACGAACTCAATGGGAGTAATTTTTAATGTGTGCTTATCTTTCTCCGGGGTAGATGTGCAGTGGCTGGAGACGCTGTGTTTCATATATTGTCTTCGAATATTACGCCTGTGTTGATTGACCCTGCAATGGAGAGTTTGTGTGGTGGGGCCTACATATTGTAGGCCACATCCACATTCAATTAGATATATAACGTAGGTGGAATGACACGTAAGACGGTATTTTATCTGGAATGTCGTGCCGTTATAATTAGAGGAGAAGGATGTATGCTTGAGTGTGGTCACTTTGCAGTATAAACAGTTAGTTGCTCTGCATCTGTAGCTCTGCATTTTTGCGGTGTGGTTGCCTGTACCTTCCCTTCTTGAGGTATGTTGTTTCGGTTTGCTTGAGACTGGGAAAGTCTGCTGCATACATCGCTTTGGAAAGTATTATGTTGAACAATTACTAAATCTGCAAGGAGCTCTTTAATACCCCAGGAGGGATCTACTATATTCCCATCTATACGGAGAAACACACCAACCTCATCCCGAGATACCCATTGCGCTTACCTCGCTTTATCAACAAGAGGAACCCGGCATACAAGTTTAAAATTGGCGCGCAAACACCACGTGGGACGCCACGTGTCAGCACCAACCGAGTCTGGAGACAGGCGCGCTCCATCTGCCACGCCAAATACGGGTGGAGGAACGGCAAACCTCGGCAGCATCACAAAGCTACTGGATGGGTAACGTACATGCCCTCTAACTATTAATCAAGCAGTATATTTGTATAAGAGATGCAATAGCATCTATCCTCGGATACACCTGCACTTTACTACTGTATTGACTCCGTGGATAACTGATACAAAAGTATCATTAATAGACAGATAACTTACAATATAACAATCTGTCTAACCTGTGGATAGCCGGCACCACATCTACAGCTTACTCAAGTTTCACTATCAAGCAGAGTTTATTGCCACATATTGGAGATATACTAAGTGGACTATTTTTGATGAACTTTAATTTATCATACATTCTTATTTTTATTTCTATTTTTATCCTCACTTTTTACGCTTAAATTTGGTACCAAAAAACATACCTTTTTATTATTTTTTGGACACAATATATGTGTCCTTGTATTTAATAAGTATTTTTTATAATAAATAGATACTTAATATACATACATTGTACCTCCTCATTTCATTAACCCAGAGTGTGCTCCACTATTACTACTTAAAATATTTTTTTATATGTAATTTTCGGAGTGCTGGGGAGATATTTGGCTAAATAGGGATCTTGTAATAGGACATGCCAATGTTTCTCAAGACTTTTTTGTATCTGTCTGTTCAATGTGTTTTTTGGGGGTAATAAAGCATACCTCTTCTGTTGTCTGTTGTGATTTTGTGTTGGTCACTAAACATTCCTGCTGTTAGAATAAACTTCTCTTTTTTTATGGCATTTGTTTGGTGTACCCTTTGTCCTTGAATCTTTTTTCCAGGATCCTGGTTTGTGATTTGAAATCCTCATTGTTGGTACAGTTGCGTCTAATCCTTTTGCATGGGCTATAGTGTACATTTTGCAACCATTTTTTCAGGTGAAAGCTTGAATAATGAATGTAGCTATTGGTGTCTACTGTTGAAATACGTCCTCGTGGCTAACCAGTTGTTTTGATAGGTAATGAGACTGTCTAGAAATTCTATTCTATTGTAATTTGGGGTAAAGGAAATTCCCCAATCTGTACTATTTAGTGACTCACAAAAGGTTCTGGCAGTTTCTTCATTTCCGTCCCAAATAGAGATGAGCGAATCGAAGCTGACGAAGTGGAATTCGATCCGAATTTCAGGAATTATTCGATTCAAACCGAATCTGAATTTCCTGACACTTCGTGGTAATGAATCGCATTTTTTTCCTAAAATAGTTGCTGCATATGTTAGGACATGGAGCAAGGAACTCTGGAAACGAGGGATCACCCACAATTCCATGCATGCAGCCAATCAGCAGCCAGCCAGCCCTGTGATTTCACAGTCCTATAAATAGCCTCAGCCATCTTGAATTCTGCCATTCTCCAGTGTACTTAGTGCAGGGAGAGAAGTTAGCAGGCGCTAGATAAAGTGGTAGAGACGTTCAAACTTATATATTGCTCAACAGAAGTGTAGGGAAAGGATAGGGAGGAACAGGGCCGGTGTCAGCTGCCGGCACACCCAGGCAAGTGCCGGGGCCCACTGTGCCCGCTCACTCCTGTAGCTGTGTCCTGGTCTTCATTAAACTGCCTGTTCTGAATTCTAAGGCAGCTTACCCCAGCAGTGCAGGCAATTATTGCGGAGTGCACTGCTGGGGTGGGCAGCCCCAGGACTTAGAACAAAGTAGATGGAGTTTCCTACCCGGCTAAAGGACCTTCCTGATGTCATCGGCCATGTGACCAGTGGGGGAGGAGCCAAGAGCTGTGTTCCCCAACAGAGAGAAGCCTGGCTGGAGTGTGGTGAGGCCTAGCTGTATGTGCGTGTGAATGTATTTCCCTGTGTGTGTCTGTCCCTGTGTGTGTCTGTCCCCGTGTGTGTCTGTCCCCGTGTGTGTCTGTCCCCGTGTGTGTCTGTCCCCGTGTGTGTCTGTCCCCGTGTGTGTCTGTCTCCGTGTGTGTCTGTCTCCGTGTGTGTCTGTCTCCGTGTGTGTCTGTCTCCGTGTGTGTCTGTCCCTGTGTGTGTGTCTGTCTGTCCGTGTGTATGTGTCCCTGTGTGTTTCTGTCTGTCCGTGTGTGTGTGTCTGTCCCTGTGTGTGCGTGTCTAAGGCATTGCTTAGACTCCATGCCACAGTCTAGCCAGTGCCTAATGGGTTAAAGTTTAGACCACCTTCTGGTACATGTTGATAATTCCCTTTTAAACCCCAGTCCATGTCCTCTCAGTACTGGGAATCAGGCACAGGGAAGCACACTAAGGATGTAGGTAAGACTACCACATGATCTACACTAGTGTTATCTGTGGTTTTTCACAGGACTGCAGGTAATACTATGACATTATCAGCACTAGTGTTATCTGTGCTGTTACATAGGACTGCAGGGAACATCTACTATATTATCTGTACTCAGAGAGTTATCACTCTGTAAGGGGGCCAACTGAGACTTTATCGCCCAAGGGCCCACATGAACCTGGAGCCGACTCTGGGGAGTAAAGTATTGAAGCAGACCAGGCTTCAATCGGTGTGTTTAGAGCCTGGGTAATAGGAACAATCCTATTATACCTTGGTGCACTGACTGGGGTTCAAAATTGCCATGATACAGCTGCTCATTTCAGGTTTGCAATATATCATACCTCTGTAATTTCAATTATTGGAGGTCTTATTAGCCCTTGTGCGCCGCCGTTAAATGTACTAAAGCCTTTTTTTTTGGTGTGTACGGTGCCTTGCAAAAGTATTTGGCCCCCTGGAACTTTTCAACCTTTTGCCACATTTCAGGCTTCAAACAAAAAGATATAACATTTTAAATTTTTGGTGAAGAATCAACAACAAGTGGGTCACAATTTTGAAGTGGAACGAAATTTATTGGATCATTTAAACTTTTTTTGTAATAATAAAACTGAAAAGTGAGGCGTGCAAAATTATTCGGCCCCCTAGCAGTAATACTTTGTTGCGCCACCTTTTGCTGCGATTACAGCTGCAAGTCGCTTGGGGTATGTCTCTATCAGTTTTGCACATCTAGAGACTGAAATTCTTGCCCATTCTTCCTTGCAAAACAGCTCGAGCTCTTTGAGGTTGGATGGAGAGCATTTGTGAACAGCAGTTTTCAGCTCTTTCCACATATTCTCAATTAGATTCAGGTCTGGACTTTGACTTGGCCATTCTAAGACCTGGATACGTTTATTTTTGAACCATTCCATTGTAGATTTTGCTTTATGTTTGGGATCATTGTCTTGTTGGAAGATAAATCTCCGTCCTAGTATCAGGTCTTTTGCAGACTCCAACAGGTTTTCATCCAGAATGGTCCTGTATTTGGCTCCATCCATCTTCCCATCAATTTTAACCATCTTCCCTGTCCCTGCTGATGAAAAGCAGGCCCAAACCATGATGCTGCCACCACCATCTTTGACAGTGGGGATGGTGTGTTCAGGGTGATGAGCTGTGTTGCTTTTATGCCAAACATATCGTTTTGCATTGTTTCCAAAAAGTTGGATTTTGGTTTCATCTGACCAGAGCACCTTCTTCCACATGTTTGGTGTGTCTCCCAGATGGCTTGTGGCAAACTGTAAACAAGACTTTTTATGGATATCTTTGAGAAAAGGCTTTCTTCTTGCCACTCTTCCATAAAGGCCAGATTTGTGAAGTGGTCGTCTGATTGTTGTCCTATGGACAGACTCTCCCACCTCAGCTGTAGATCTCTGCAGTTCATCCAGAGTGATCATGGGCCTCTTGGCTGCATCTCTGATCAGTCTTCTCCTTGTTTGACATGAAAGTTTAGAGGGACGGCCGGGTCTTGGTAGATTTGCAGTGGTCTGATACTCCTTCCATTTCAATATGATCGCTTGCACAGTGCTCCTTTTGGATGTTTAAAGCTTGGGAAATCTTTTGGTATCCAAATCCAGCTTTAAACTTCTCCACAACAGTATCAAGGACCTGCCTGGTGTGTTCCTTGGTCTTCATGATGCTCTCTGTGCTTTAACCCTTAGACTCCCAGCGCCGTACATGTACGGTGCAAAAATCACTGCCGCAAGTCCCAGCGCCGTACATGTACGGCGCTGTGTACTCCCGGTCCCTGAGCGAAATCGCTCGGTGACCGGGGTATGATGGCTGCTCTGCACGGCAGGCAGCCATCTTAGCTAAGGGTCTAGGGAGGTTTTACCGCCACAGTCACATCCGAGGTGAAGCAGGGGACAGCAGTGTTTGGCGTCCCCTGCAAGCGCTGCCATTGGCTGGTACAACGCTCCAGCCAATGGCAGCGCTATAGCACCACAGGAAAGGGCAGAACTTTCCTGAATGCAGTCATTCTAGCTCGTGACTGCATGCAGGGAAGTTCTGTGCTTCTCTGTGCTGCTGGTTGGCTTGCTGGGACTTGTGGTTCTCCACCACAGCTCTCTACTGTGCTGAAAGTGCTGAAAAGAAGAAGAAAGAAGAAAAGAAGAAGAAAAGTCACAGACCTAAATCATCCCTGTCCCTTCCCGTCCCCCCCCCCCCGCCCTTTTTTTACGGACTGTTTTTGGTCTGTGCTTTCTTTTATATTTTTTGGGCAATTTTTTAGCTCTGCACCACTTTTTCTGCGTGCGAGCTGTGTCCGCCTAGTGCTTTTCAGTGCACACCTGCCTGATCAGCACCTGGGGATCATTTTTTGTGCTTTTTTTTTTTCCTCTATTTTTTTGTCAAAAAAAGAAGAAAAGTACAGTTAGGATTTTATATAAATATATATAGAGCTCCATATCTCTCTCTCTCTCTCTCTCTCTATATATATATATATATATATATATATATATATAATGTTAATTTTTAGCCAGTGTTCAGTTTTTTTATACTGTAGTGAATTTTTTAACTACAGTATTTGCACGCACACACGTTTTATGTGCGTGGTGCGTTAGCACATTTTTTGAAACTCTAGGTAGTGTCAGTCAGAGATATGTCATATATACATAATATATATATACACACATTTCAGTTAGTGTCAGTGTATCTGTGTACGTGCTGTTTGCAGAGGACTGTAGTGAATTTTTTCACTACAGTTTCTGCACTTACACACCATCTGTGTGCGTGTGTGCTGTAAAAGCAGCATCTGCATGTTTTTTTTTTTTTTACATATCTTGTGTGTAAAAAAAAAAAAAAAGGTAGTGGTAGTTAGATGCGCACGTGCATTTTGCAGGCACTGAGCACCGATCAGTAGTGTCCATTACTGATCGCGTCTGCTCTTTTTTTTGTTTTTTTTCTTTTGTGCGGTAAATCCTTTTTTTTTTTTTTTTACTACTGAAAAGACCTTTTTTTTTTTATTCCCCCCTCCCCCCCTTTTTTTTTCTATCTAAGTAAATACTGTAAAAAACACCTTCACGTGTAAAACCACTACATACACACCCCTCACACTAAATAAAGTTTTACACGTTTCACCCATCACACCCCAATAAAACAAAAATGTCCAATTCATCCCAATGAGTGTACTCGGCAGAAGACTCCTTGCCTCTGATACCGAGCGGCCACTGAAGGAGAAGAGGATGCCACGTTCCTCTACTCCTCCACCCCCTCATCATCGTCATCATCTGCTGATAAGGGACCCTCTAGGAGGCGCCCCAGAACGACAGCTGAACCCTTATGGACCCCACCCCCTGAGAATTATCAGCCCCAAATTCCGGATTTTGAGGCCAGACCCGGAATTAAGGTAGACTGTGCAGGGTTCACAGAAATTGATTTTTTCAAAATCTTTTTCTCTGATGATTTAATATATTTGATGGTAACCCAAACAAATTTGTACACCCAGCAATATATTTCCCAGAACCCCACAACCCCATACGCTAGACCCCAAGGTTGGACCCCAGTCAATGCTGCAGAGATGACGACCTTTTGGGGACTCGTGCTGCACATGGGGCTTGTAAAAAAAACAGAAATAAAACAGTATTGGAGTGCGGATGCCTTGTACCACACTCCAATTTTCAGTCAAACCATGGCCCGGAATCGCTTCCAAACAATACTACAATTTTTGCATTACACGATAATGCACAATGCCCACCCCAGAATGACCCCGCATATGACCGTTTGTACAAAATTAGACCCATCCTTGGACACTTCAATACAAACTTTTCAGAAGTGTACACCCCCAATCAAAATATCTGCATAGACGAAACCCTATTGCTTTTCAAAGGGAGGGTAGCATTCTGCCAGTACCTGCCCAGCAAGCGGGCAAGGTATGGCATAAAAATGTATAAACTCTGTGAGAGTAGCTCGGGGTACACTCACAAGTTCCGGGTTTATGAAGGGAGGGACACCCGAATTGAACCCCCAGAATGCCCCCTCGGCCTAGGAGTTAGTGGTAAGATTGTGTGGTACTTGCTGCACCCACTGCTAGATAAGGGTTACCATCTATATGTGGATAATTACTACACAAGTCTACCACTCTTTCAATCCCTAGCTTCCAGACGTACTGTGGCATGCAGCACAATACGCAAAAATCAGAGAGGCCTCCTAAGATCCCTGGTAGGGCAACCGCTACAAAAAGGAGAAAGCCGTGCTCTCCTCAATCAGAACATGTTGGCGGTTAAGTACAAGGACAAGAGGGATGTCCTTGTACTGACCAGTATTCACCCCAACACCAGCTCCCCTGCCCGTGTACGTGGTACCACTACCACTGTCCCCAAACCAGACTGCATCCTGGCCTACAACAAGAGCATGGGAGGAGTTGATCTTTCAGATCAAGTTCTGAAGCCCTACAATGCCACACGAAAAACCAAAGTGTGGTACAAAAAGCTGGCCGTGCACCTCGTACAGGTGGCGCTGTACAATGCATTCGGCCAGACAAGATCATTCCTACAATTTCAAGAGGTGGTGATAAAGGCCCTAATTCGTCCAAGTCAAGCAGAAGAGGCCCCCAGTACTTCTGCAAGTTACAGTGCCCAGGTTGTAGCAGGGCAACATTTCCCTGGTGAGGTCCCCCAAACAGCTAGGAAGGGAAGGACCCAAAAGTGATGCAGGGTGTGTTCCAAAAGGGGTATTAGGAAGGACACGATATACCACTGCGAAACGTGCCCTGAAAAACCTGGCCTGTGCATCAAGGATTGTTTCAGAATCTACCACCAATCCATGGATTAGTTTCATCCCTGATGTACCCTGAAATTTTTTCACTTTATAACTCACATTTAGTCTCTGTAGCTTACATATCCACTTTTCACCATCACTACATATTCATTTCTGTGAGACCCCAGTTTGTGAAAAAGTACCGTTTCTACCACTTAAAATGTCCGTGTGGGGGTGCTCTTTCCAAAATGGGGTCACTTCTTGGGGTTTTTAGTTGTTGGGGACCTCAGGAAATTTTTAAAAGCGACATGGCAATTAAAAAATCATGTCTGTTAAATTTGGCCTGCAAAAACCACATTTTGCAGTTTGCCTCTGTGCCCATACAGCGGGCTACAAGCATAAATGGGGTGTTGTTTTAATGGAAAAAAAGGGAAACATGTATTGGAGTGCATTTTCTCCTTTAACCCCTTGTAAATCTGAAAAATTGGGGTCTGCTAGTCATTTTTCATTTTCACAAATGTGTGCTTTGAAAAGCTTTTACAAGTGTTTCTGCCTTCTGTGAGACACCCGTTTAGTAAAAAGTACCCTTTCGACCACTTAAAATGTTCGTACGGGAGTGCTCTTTCCAAAATGGGGTCACTTGTGGGGGTTTTTAATTTCTGGGGACCTCAGGAGTGATTTAAATGAGACATGTCTGTTAATTCTGGCCTAAAAAACTCATATATTGCTGTTTGCCTCTGATGGCCTGCTGTGCGCCCATGCAGCGGGCTACAAGCACAAATGGGGTGTTGTTTTAATGGAAAAAAAGGGGAACATGTATTGGGGTGCATTTTCTCCTTTAACCCCTTGTAAATCTGAAAAATTGGGGTCTGCTAGTCATTTTTCATTTTCACAAATGTGTGCTTTGAAAAGCTTTTACAAGTGTTTCTGCCTTCTGTGAGACACCTGTTTAGTAAAAAGTACCCTTTCGACCACTTAAAATGTTCGTACGGGGGTGCGCTTTCCAAAATGGGGTCACTTGTGGGGGTTTTTAATTTCTGGGGACCTCAGGAGTGATTTAAATGAGACATGTCTGTTAATTCTGGCCTAAAAAACTCATATATTGCTGTTTGCCTCTGATGGCCTGCTGTGCGCCCATACAGCGGGCTACAAGCACAAATGGGGTGTTGTTTTAATGGAAAAAAAGGGGAAGATGTATTGGGGTGCATTTTCTCCTTTAACCCCTTGTGAATCTGAAAAATTGGGGTCCGCTAGTAATTTTTCATTTTCACAAATGTGTGCTTTGAAAAGCTTTTACAAGTGTTTCTGCCTTCTGTGAGACACCTGTTTAGTAAAAAGTACCCTTTCGACCACTTAAAATGTTTGTACGGGGGTGCTCTTTCCAAAATGGGGTCACTTCTTGGGGTTTTTAATTTCTGAGGACCTCAGGAAATTTTTAAATGAGACATGGCACTAAAAAAACCATGTCTGTTAATTCTGGCCTGCAAAATCCATATTTTGCTGTTTGCCTCTAGGGGCCTGCTGTGCGCCCATACAGCGGGCTACAAGCACAAATGGGGTGTTGTTTTAATGGGGGAAAATTGGGAAACATGTATTGGGGTGCATTTTCTCCTTTAACCCCTTGTGAATCTGAAAAATTGGGGTCTGCTTGTAATTTTTCATTTTCACAAATGTGTGCTTTGAAAAGCTTTTACAAGTGTTTCTGCCTTCTGTGAGACCCCAGTTTGTGAAAAAGTACCCTTTCTACCACTTAAAATGTTCATACAGGGGTGCTCTTTCCAAAATGGGGTCACTTTGGGGGGTTTTCCACTGTAGGGCCAGCTCAGGGGGTCTTCATGTGCGACATAGCTCCCAATTATTATTCCAGCTAATTTCGCTCTCCAGAAGCCATTGGGTGCTCCTTCCACTGTGAAGCCTGCTGTGCACCAGTACATTGGGCTACGAGCACATATGGGGTGTTGCCGTATTCGGGGGGAAATGGTGATCAAAATGTGGGGTGCGTTTTGTCCCGTTTCCTTTTGTGAAAGTGAAAAATGTGGGTGTATAGCAACTTTTTGTCAAAAAATTGCAATTTTTCATTTTCACTTCCGCGTGAATCCTAATTCTAGGAAAAACCATTGAGCTCAAAGTGCTCACCACACACCTTGAAATATTCCCTAAGGGGTGCTCTTTCCAAAATGGGGTCACTTTTGGGGGTTTTCCACTGTAGGGCCAGCTCAGGGGGTGCGACATAGCTCCCAATTATTATTCCAGGTAATTCTGCTATCCATAAGCGTTATGGTGCTCCTTGCACTCTAAAGCCTGCTGTTCCCCCATACATTAGTTTTTGCGCACATATGGGGTATTTCTGAAAACTCCAGGATTGGGGTAATAGTTTTTGAATTTTATTTTGCTGTTATTCCTTGTTATGTTTCAAAGAAAAATGGATTAAAATTTAAAATCTGCAAAGAAAAATGAAATTTTGAAATTTTATTCCAATTTTCCATAAATTCTCATGGAACACATAAAGGGTTAACAAAGTTAGTAAAATCAGTTTTGAATAGCTTGAGGGGTGTAGTTTCTAAAATGGGATGATTTATGGGGAGTTTCCACTATATAAGCCCCACAAAGTAACCTTATATCTGAACTGGTCATTAAAAAAAATGGGTTTTGGAAATCTAAAAAATGTAAGATTTGATTCAAATGTTAGAAGCTTTATAACGTCCTAAAAAAGTAAAATGACATTTACAGAATGATGCCAACATAAAGTAGACATATGGGGAATGTAAAATAATAACTATTTTTGGAGGTATTACTGTGTATTTTGAAATTAGAGAAATTGTAATTTAGAAATTTGCAAATTTTTCCAAATCTTTGGTAAATTGTGTTTTTTAATAAATAAAAATGAAATATTTTGCCCCAAATTTACTACTGTCGTGAAGCACAATATGTGACGAGAAAAAAAATCTCAGAATGGCCTGGATAAGTAAAATCGTTCCAAAGTTATTACCACATAAAGTGACACATATCAGATTTGCAAAAAACGGCCTGGGATTTGAGGTGAAAAGTGGCCCGGTACTGAAAGGGTTAAACAGAACCATGAGACTATCACAGAGCAGGTGCATTTATACGGAGACTTGATTACACACAGGTGGATTCTATTTATCTTCATCAGTCATTTAGCACAACATTGAATCATTCAGAGATCCTCAATGAACTTCTGGAGTGAGTTTTCTGAACTGAAAATAAATGGGCCGAATAATTTTGCACGCCCTTTTCAGTTTTATTATTACAGAAAAAGTTTAAATGATCCAATAAATTTCGTTCCACTTCACAATTGTGACCTACTTGTTGTTGATTCTTCACCAAAAATTTAAAATGTTATATCTTTTTGTTTGAAGCCTGAAATGTGTCAAAAGGTTGAATAGTTCCAGGGGGCAAAATACTTTCGCAAGGCACTGTATTAGTGGGGGAAAAAAGGGTTTATTAGTCGTAGTGTGGTGAAGTGGGAACATTTCAGCCCTTTTTGGTGTGTATTAGTGGCAAAAAAAGTTTTATTCGCTGTATAGAGCCGCAATTATATGTAGTAAAGCCTTTTTTTGGTGTATATTAGTGGTGAAAAAAAAAGAAAGGGCTTATTAGCCGTTGTGTGGTGAAGTGGGAAAATTACAGCTCTTTTTATTTATTTATGTGATCTAACAGTATGTCAGACAGAGAAATGACAGGCCCTGCACAGGGGAGTGGTAGAGGCCTAAATATTTCTGGTGCAGGCACAGGTAGCAGCAAAGTAAGGGGGCGTGGTAGCAGGGGTCATTTCAAGAGGCCTGAGCTTCCTGTGTAATCTAGCGGTCGCATCTTGACCAGCAACCCAGTGGTTCTTGAATGGTTGACTCGGTCTTCGACTTTGTCACAAATGACATCAGACACCCCCAGCCAAGAGTCAGTGGGTTTGTCAGACACAACCCTTAGTTGGCATGGCTCGGGAGCAGGCCCTGTGTCCTCACCTATTCTCAACTTGCCTCTGTCCTTTTCTGTTCCCTCAGCCAGAGAAGTACTGTGGGCTCAGCTCTACTATACAGCGAGGACAAGCTACTACAGGACAGTCAGCAGCTACTGCCCAGCCAAGATCTGGAGGAGACATCTGCCACTTCCTCCTGTAGGAGGGCAAGTAGTAATGAAGAGAGTGGCATGGGAGCTGCTATTGTGAGCAGTTACAGACCGTTGAGGAGGACATCAGTGACATGCAGACAGTACTCGATAATGATGATGCAGCTGATCGCACTTGGGAGCCGGGTGAATTAGGGGCTTCATCATCATAGGGAGAAGAGGGTGGCAGCTTGCCTGTAGGGCAGCGACGGAGCCAGCAAGTCTTTAGCGTGGCCAGGAGTCAGCAGGGTGGCAGCAGTGGGAGGTAGGGAGCCAAATGTGCCTGAGGTAGACCACTTGCTTTGCAGGAGCCTACCAGGCCGTAAAGTAGTGGTGCAGGGGTTCACGGAAGCAGTGGTGGTAGCAGTCAGTCAGTGTGGAGTGTTGGGGGTAAAATCACCTACTCCGCGGTGTGGCAGTTTTTTGTTAAACCGCCGGGTGAGGTGAACATGGCCATTTGTAGAATCTATGGGCAGAATTTGAAGCGTTGCTAGGGTACCAATGTTGGCACCACGGCCCTGCGCCAACATATGCAGCGTCACCATAAAGTGGCCTGGGAGAACTGTGGCTCCAATGTGGTGGTCCAGCCTGCCGCAGCTGCTGCATCACCCAGTGGCACGCACCCAATTTCACGAAGTCAAGGTTCCACCACCTCAGCCGAAGGGAGCTGTCTATCCTTTCCATCATCTGCTGGTCCTGATGTTCCTGCTCCTCCTCCTGCTCCTCGTCAGTCATTCCATCAGAAATCGATCAGAGAAGCAATTGCCAAGAGACAGCAGTATGTGTGTACTCATCCAACAGCGCAGAAGCTGAACGTGCTCCTGGCCAAGTTTCTGGTGCTTCAGTCCCTCCCTTTCCAAGTGGTGGACTCTGAACCTTTCAGAGAACTGATGGCTTGTGCCGAGCCGAGGTGGAGAGATCTAAGACGTCATTTCTTTGCAAAACAGGAAGTACCAGTCATACAAATATGTAGAACAGAAGACGGGCCAGTCCTTGAGCCTGTTGGTGTCTGCCAAAGTTCAACGTGTGGAGCTATGAATACGGTCAGGGACAGTATACTGTATGTCCTTTATGGCCCACTGGGTAAATGTGGTTTCTGCACAGCCAAACCAGCAACTTGGCCAGGCGACACCACTTCCGTCTCCACGTTCTAATGCTGTTGGTCCTGCGATAATGTCCGCCTCTGCCTCCTCATCCTCCACCTTGTCCTCAGCCTCCACTGCAGGGACAATTCACAGTGCCCCACCAGCATACCATATGTGTGGGGCTCATTGGTGTTACGCTGTTCTACACCTTGTTTGCCTGGGCGAACGGAGTCACACAGGGGAGAAACTGCTCTGTGTCTTTCATCAAGAAATGGAATCCTGCCTTTCTCCGTGACAACTCAAAATCGGAACCATGGTGACCGTCAATGGGAAGAACATGGTGTCGGCTCTGCATCAAGGAGGGCTGTGCCATGCACCCTGCATGGTGTACGTGTTCAATCTGGTTGTCAAGCGGTTCCTGAAGTCTTCTACCCATCTGCAAGACATCCTAAAAATGGCCAGGAAACTTTGTATGCACTTCAGCCACTTGTACACCGCCACACACTCCTTGAGCTACAGCGGCAGAACGGCGTCCCCCAACATAGGCTGATATGCAACGTTTCCACCTGTTGGAATTCAACCCTCCATATTTTGGACCGACTATGTGAACAGAGAAAGGCCATAAACGATTTGTTGATGATCCAAGCAGACAGAGGTACTCCCCTATGTAGCTTCAATGTCAGCCAGTGGCAGCTCATGTGTGACACCTGGTGTTTGCTCGCACCCTTTGAGGAGGCCACTTTATTTTTTTTAGTCGCCAGGACTACGGGATGAACAACATCATTCCACTCATTCATATCTTGGAAAAGATGCTGGTAAATCTGACTGGTCAGGGGGTAGGAGACGTGGTGACTATATCTCACGAGTACATGAGCCCTGCTAGGGCTTAACTGGAGGAGGAGGAGGAAGGCAGGATCAGTAGTGTGGCATCAGAGCGTGTGTTTAGTGTGGCGGGGAGAACTCACCTGTCCACCCAAAATGTGGAGAGACTGACCTTTGTCAAGATGAATGAGGTGTGGATCAGCCAGATTTCCATCCACCAATGCCTGATGTATCAGATTAGATCATCCATGCTGTGTCACCCAAATTTTGACAAAAGAGACCTGTTTCTTCTGGCTACCTGCCTCAGCCACTATTCTGATGCTGCCAACTGCCTGATGCCACACATGATGCCAAGTGCTCCTTCTTACACCCACCATCCTCAGCGGGTACTGTTACTGCCACCCACTCGATAATGATGATGCAGCTGATCGCACTTGGGAGCCGGGTGAATTAGGGGCTTCATCATCATAGGGAGAAGAGGGTGGCAGCTTGCCTGTAGGGCAGCGACGGAGCCAGCAAGTCTTTAGCGTGGCCAGGAGTCAGCAGGGTGGCACCACATTTGCTATGCGCCAATCCTGTGGAACACTCCCTGTCATTATAAGTCCTTAAATATCAGAAATAAGGGTCTGGCGATGACATTACTTAATTCTCTTAGGATACGTGGGTGTATGCCATCCGGTCCTGGCGATTTGTCTATTTGTAATCTTTTTAAGACGCAGCTCTACTTCTTCCTGGGTCAGACACGGCATTTTTAATGGGAAATTTACTTTTATATTCTACATTTCATCTGACAGTTTATTTTCCTCAGTGAATACAGTGGAGAAAAAGATTTTTAGTAGCTTTGCTTTCTCCTCATCGCTCTCTGCAACTCCCCCCTCATTACTCTGTAAGGGGCCGATGCTGCTGTTGCCGCTGCCACCTCCACACTCTGTCATTGTGCCACTCTGTGGCCTCCTGATGATGCTACTGCCACCACACTCTGTCATTGTGCCACTCTGTGGCCTCCTGATGATGCTACTGCCGCCACACTCTGTCATTGTGCCATTCTGTGACCTCCTGATGCTGCTACTAGTGCCACTTCCAGACATGTCATTATACCACTCTGTGACCTCCTGATGCTGCTACTGCCGCCACCTCCACACTCTGTCATTGTGCCACTCTGTGGCCTCCTGATGCTGATACTGCTGCCACCTCCACACTGTCATTGTGCCACTCTCTGACCCCCTCCTTCTGCTGCCACTTCCACACTGTCTTTGTGCCACTCTGTGGCCTCCTGATGATACTGCTGCTGCCACCTCCAGACTCTGTCATTGTGCCACTCTGTGACCTCCTGATGCTGCTAGTGCCGCCACCTCCACACTCTCATTGTGCCACTCTGTGGCCTCCTGATGCTGCTACTGCCACCACCTCAAGACTCTGTCATTGTGCCACTCTCTGACCCCCTCCTTTTGCTGCCACTTCCACACTCTTTGTGCCACTCTGTGGCCTCCTGATGATACTGCTGCTGCCACCTCCAGACTCTGTCATTGTGCCACTCTGTGGCCTCCTGATGCTGCTGCTGCCGCCAACTCCACACTCTGTCGTTGTGCCACTGTGTGACCTCCTGATGCTGCTAGTGCCGCCACCTCCACACTATGTCATTGTGCCACTCTGTGACCTCCTGATGCTGCTGCTGCCACCTCCACATTATGTCATTGTGCCACTCTGTGGTCTCCTCATGCTGCTTCCACCTCACCACTATGTCATTGTGCCACTCTGTGGACTTCTCATGCTGTTCCCACCCTCCTCACTTAATGACTGGACCACTATTTTGCCTTTCGGCCTGGCTGACCTCATCATTTATTTGACCCTTCTGATCTGTCAGAAGAAAGGGAAAATGAGACGCACAACGGATCCTGTCTGTGTAGCAGCTGTAAGGCCTGTATGAAATGGCCCCATCAGAATTGGCTTATGATTTGGTAGCCAAAAGCAGGAGTGGGTACAAAACACAGAAGACATGTAAATATTCCATTCACGTGTCATCTGTTTTGGATCCACTCCTGTTTTTTTTTTTACATTAGCAATACTGATGGATTACTGAACAAATGCTGACCGAGTGAAGGCGGATGCTCCACAGACAGGATCCATTTTTTGGGGGTTATTGTTCTGACGGTTCAGAGGATGGGCAAAATAGTGACCTCTACACAAACTTACTGCTGACACTCACTCCACTCTGTTAGGGGGGGGGCTCTACTTGTATAAGCGTTTAATAGAACAGGTTCTGTAGAAAACTATGTGGAATCAGTGAATTGGTGTAAAAGGAGTGCACTCTTTCACACTATAGTAGGATCTTGGGCCTCTGCACGGTTCTTTATACCTGGCGCACACTTGAGTTATTTGGTAATTTTTGTTCCATAACTGCCCAAATACGTTAAGTGTGCAGTGATTCTAAGAATGATGCCTGTTATCTGCATGTCATACTGACTAACAGTATTGTTTCACTACCACAGCAGACTCCCTATGCTTGTTACTGCAAGGCACAGTGTTCTACACCACTATACAGGCTCTCTGCAGCCAGGAAATAGCTGTTTTTTAATGCAATTCGTCACAAGTTAATTTGGATCGAATTGAATCGTTTTGGAAAATTTGGCTAACTGACCGAATCAAATTTTTGAAAAATTCGCTCATCTCTAGTCCCAAATAATAAATAGATCATCAATATATCTTTTATAATATTTGATTTGTTTTTGGAAGTTAGGGTGATTTAGAATGAATTTTCCTCAAATTTCGCTATAAATAAGTTTGCAAAGGCTGGCGCTACTTGTGTCCCCATGGCGGTCCCTTTGCATTGGTGGTAGACTGCATTGTTATATATGAAGTAATTATTCTCAAGAATAAAACGTAAACTCTCCAATAGGAATTTTATTTGTGGGTGTTTTAATGTGACGTCATTCTCCAAGACTGTTTTTACACACTCTATTCGTAGATCATGTTGTATATTGGAATAGAGGGATGAAACATCCATTGTTAATATGGCGTATATATCTTTCCAATGAATTGTTTTTAATTCTCGAATAAGCTGACTTGAATTATGGAGATATCTTCGGAGACTTTTCACGTATGGTTGTAGATACATTTCCATGTATTGTGACAGATTGCTGGTGGCACATTTTGTGTTGGATACAATGGGTCTACCAGGAGGGTTTTCTATACAGTGCCTTGCGAAAGTATTCGGCCCCCTGGAACTTTTCAACCTTTTGCCACATTTCAGGCTTCAAACAAAAAGATATAACATTTTAAATTTTTGGTGAAGAATCAACAACAAGTGGGTCACAATTGTGAAGTGGAACGAAAGTTTGGGAAGATGGATGGAGCCAAATACAGAACCATTCTGGATGAAAACCTGTTGGAGTCTGCAAAAGACCTGAGACTGGGACGGAGATTTATCTTCCAACAAGACAATGATCCCAAACATAAAGCAAAATCTACAATGGAATGGTTCAAAAATAAACGTATCCAGGTCTTAGAATGGCCAGGTCAAAGTCCAGACCTGAATCCAATTGAGAATATGTGGAAAGAGCTGAAAACTGCTGTTCACAAACGCTCTCCATCCAACCTCAAAGAGCTCGAGCTGTTTTGCAAGGAAGAATGGGCAAGAATTTTAGTCTCTAGATGTGCAAAACTGATAGAGACATACCCCAAGTGACTTGCAGCTGTAATCGCAGCAAAAGGTGGCGCAACAAAGTATTAATGCAAGGGGGCCAAATAATTTTGCACGCCTCACTTTTCAGTTTTATTATTACAAAAAAAGTTTATATGATCCAATAAATTTCGTTCCACTTCACAATTGTGACCCACTTGTTGATTCTTCACCAAAAATTTAAAATGTTATATCTTTTTGTTTGAAGCCTGAAATGTGGCAAAAGGTTGAAAAGTTCCAGGGGGCCGAATACTTTCGCGAGGCACTGTATTTTTATGAATTTTGGGTAGATGGTAAAAATATGTGTCTGACCTTCGGAAGCAGGAAATTTCATTCTTTTTTTTATTGATGTGTGTTTTTCAGAGGCATTTTTATGAGTATTTAGTTTTTTTGTTATTTCGGGGAATGGATCATATGTTATTTGTTCGTAAAAGCTTCTATCACTGAAGATGTTCTGGGGCTCTCTTTCATAGTCCTCATAATTCTGGATGACCACTCCTCCTCCCTTATCTGCTGGATGGATAATTAGTTCCTTATTGTTTTTTAGTGCGTCTAATGCTTTTTGTTCTTGTTTAGTAAGATTGCCTTTGTGATAATGAATTTCGGGTTCCTTAGTGATTGTTTTCAAATCGGTAGATAACAGATCAAAAAATGTTGGGATGCAGTATCCCTGACTCTGTAGCAGAAAAAAATTGGATTTGGGATTGACATCTACATGTTTGAAAGTGTCACTATTTGTTATTTGGATTTCTCCATTGATTTCAATGGTTTCTTCTTTTTCCTCATTGATTTCAATGTTTTTTTTCATTAGTTTTATTCTGTGTATGTTTTATTTTTTTCAATATCAAAATGTCTTTTTATTGTCAAGATGTGTCTGAATTTTTGGATGTCTGTAAATAACCATAGAGGATCAACTCTATTCTGGGGACAAAATGACACCTTTTTGTAGAAGACTTGTTTCATGAATGGATAACGTGTGTGGATAAGTTAAAGATTTTTACTGTAGACGTTTCCTTATTTTGGACACAAATATCTTTCCTTTTATCTATATAACTCTTCCTTTTTTGGTGCTGTCCCCCCTCCTTCCTCGTGTTCTAGTTTTCTTTTTGTTGTTGGGAAGTAATATGTTCATAGAACCAACATTCCCAGAATACCTAGAATTCATGTACGAATGGAATGACTACCTTGATCAGTGCGCAAAAGGTCTTATCAGAATTGTTTGGAACAAAAGGAAAACACAAACTGATCCTTATATGAAAGAAATAGAAGCAAATATCTCAGCCCTACAACACTTTAAATCACACCCAGAATTCTGTACAATCAATCGCGTTTTGGCAAATACAATATATGAAAACGAACAAGACACTATTGCAAAAAAAGAGCAGGGTACCTATCACATCATGGGAAACAAAGAGAGACCCAACACTTAAACGCGCTGTACATTAGCACAAAACGAATGCACTAGCCATGGAGCAACAGAAGATACTACAAGCCAAAAAATAAGGTATAATGTAGGGAATAAAAAAAAAAAAAACAAGATTCTTCACTAACCAACAATACATGAAAACCAATAGACAGATATCACAGAAGAACTCTGATACACGAAAAACTCTATAGAGAAAATTAGAGCTCAAACAGAAATGACAAAACCACCCTCATTTTCCTATATAGATACTACACTCAAAGCCATCAGCAATAGCAGGGACAGGACAGGCCAAAACCAACAACAGAACCACTGTAACAAAAATAAAGGAAATACCAACAGGCCTGAGGAGTATACAGAAACATGACCTAGCAATCTCAGCCCTACATCTAAGATTGGTTCAACCGATAAAGATGAATTCTTGGATAAATTTAGGGCTTTAAAATCTAAATACCTTGAATACATTAAAGGGTTTCTGTCACCAGATTTGGGCATATCAAACAGGATGACATTTGCAATGTGCAAATGTCACCTGATGCCCAATCTGGTATTCTTTTTTCTTTTGGTGCCCCCGTTTTTGTAAAAAATGCACTTTTATTTTATGCTAATTAGACTTACTAGGTGCAAGGGGCGGTTACCCTGCACCTAGTAAGCACCGTTTGCCCACCTCTTGTCACGCCTCCGTTCTCTTGATTGACAGGGCCAGGCAGCTCGCTCGATCTGCTGCCGGCCCTGTCCGCGCTTCAAATACTGTGCCTGCGCCGTGCGGGATAAAATCAGCACAGGCACAGTGAGTGTCGCTGGCCGCCGGGCTCCCGGCTACCTCACTGCGCCTGCGCCGATGATTTCAGAGTACACCCGGAAGAGACGGCAGCCGGAGCAGTTTAAATGATCCAATAAATTTCGTTCCACTTCACAATTGTGACCCACTTGTTGTTGATTCTTCACCAAAAATTTTAAATTTTATATCTTTTTGTTTGAAGCCTGAAATGTGGCAAAAGGTTGAAAAGTTCCAGGGGGCCGAATACTTTCGCAAGGCACTGTACTCAGATTGGGTCACTGTCACTAGTGGGGTACCACAGGGGTCAGTATTGGGCCCTATTCTCTTTGATATATTTATTAATGATCTTGTAGAAGGTTTGCACAGTAAAATATCAATTCTTGTAGATGACACTAAACTGTGTAAAGTAATTAACACAGAAGAGGACAATATACTGCTACAGATGGATCTGGATAGATTGGAGGCTTGGGCAGAGAAGTGGCAGATGAGGTTCAACACTGTAAGGTTATGCACATAGGAAGGAATAATGCAAGTCACCAGTACATACTAAATGGTAAAACACTGGGTAACACTGACATGGAAAAGGAACTAGGAATTTTAGTGAACAGCAAACTAAGCTGTAGAAACCAGTGTCAGACAGCTGCTGTCAAGGCCAATAAGATAATGGGTTGCATCAAAAGAGGCATAGATGCCCATGATGAGAACATAGTTCTGCCACTTCTCTACAAATCACTAGTCAGACCACACATGGAGTACTGTGTACAGTTCTGGGCTCCTGTGAACAAGGCAGACATAGCAGAGCTGTAGAGGGTTCAGAGGAGGGCAACTAAAGTAATAACTGGAATGGGTGGACTACAGTACCCAGAAAGATTATCAAAATTAGGCTTATTCACTTACAGAACAGTGAATATAAACAGGCAACTGAGGGGTGATCTAATAACTATGTATAAATATATCAGGGGTCAGTACAGAGATCTCTCCCATGATCTTTTTATCCCAAGGACAGTGACCGTGACGAGGGGACATCCTCTGCGTCTGGAGAAAAGAAGGTTTGTACACAAACATAGAAGAGGATTCTTTATGGTAAGAGCAGTGAGACTATGGAACTCTCTGCCTGAGGAGGTGGTGATGGTAAGTTCACTAAAAGAGTTCAAGAGGAGCTTCGATGCATTTCTGAAGGGTAATAATATTACAGGTCATAATTACTAGAGAGGGGTCGTTGATCTAGGGCAGTGATGGAGAACCTTTCAGATGCCAAGTGCCCTAACTGCAACCCAAAACCCACTTATTTATCGCAAAGTGCCAACATGGCAATTTAACCTGAATACCAGTATATTATATCTTCCATGTACTTCATCATTAGCTACAATAGCCTGCCTACATTTATTGCACTGCCTATGCTGTTCACTGTGCACCCTGTGCTGATTAAGGGCAGGACAAGCCTAAGGCATATTGGTACACCATAGACTTTTTCCAGGGTGCAGGTGCCCACAGAGAGGCCTCTGGCACCCGTGCCATAGGTTCGCCACCACTGATCTAGGGAGTAATTCTGATTGAATGATTGGAGTCGGGAAGGAATTTTTTTCCCCTAGTGAGGAAAATTGTCTTCTACCTTACAGTGTTTTTTTTTGCCTTCCTCTGGATCAACTTGCAGGATAAAAGGACGAACTGGATGGACAGATGTCTTTTTTCGGCCTTACAAACTATGTTACTATGATACTATGTATATATGCCACTTGCTGAAGTGAGACAACCCCTTTAATCTTACTCTTGACTCATCACCAAAAGGAGCCATAAAGGATCCCAATAAGGCTACTTTCACACTAGCAGCAGGGGTGTCACCCGCCATAACAGCCTGCCGGATGCGTGCTGCCGCTAGCGCACATGTGCGGCTGGAACAATGCTCCACCCCCATTCACTATAATGGGGACGGGCTGGAGTTCCGGCCGCAGCAAGGCAAATATGCCGAGAGGTGGCCGGACTAAAATTATGATATGTTGTAGTTTTAGTCCGGCACGCCTCTCAGCATGTTTGGGGCTGTAGTGTAGTGCAGCACATGTAGCCCTTAGATTCATCATGTTCTAAACTATTTTGGTTTTTAATTCATTCTACCTATGGGCCTAATGATTGTATATGTTTAAACAAGTATGGATGTGAATAAGTATATATATATATATATATATATATATATTTATTTTTCCATCTATTTATTATTTTCTGTATTATTAACTACAGAAATATATCCAAATATATATTCAAAGAAATATATCCAAGTTCAGATATATATATGCAGGAGCTATTCTCTGCCATTAAGTCACTTTGAATAGGAAATAATATAAAAGAGCCCTTTACTCTACAATTATCTAGACATATATGGGCATATAATGGGGTAACACACAAGACGTTCCTGATTCTATAATTATCCCAGCATATATAGATATAAGATAATCTCATATATATCTTCTAGAAAATACAGAAAAACAATCCCCCCAGGTAGTTCACTAAGTACCGCTATCCCACATACAGATCATTCTTCTGATGATAGTGTATTGTTCCCCTCTGACAGGAGCAGCATCAGCGCTGTACAGCTGACAGCCCAGCACAGCGATACTGATAGATTTCACAGTGCATCTCACCAGGGGCGGACACAGACAGCAGAGGGCCCCTGTGCAAGGAATGTACCTGGGCCCCCAGACCCATGGCCAGTTGTGATGACATTTTTACTGCCCGGTCCAGTCAATGTAGACAGGGTGCGGCAGTTGCAAAGAAATCAGAGCCTCTAGGTGTAATGGTAACACCCCTATTGCTCCTAGAGGCTCATTTGCTTATATTAAAACATCAGCAGCAGCAATGTAGGCACATATGAACAGCTGCCAAGCGCACATGTAACAAGTCAGCCAGTGTCATAGGTACAAAACCGCTGACAGATGCCCTTTAAAGCAGTTGTCGGGGTTCAGAGAAGAACCCGGACATATCCCCTTCTCCCCCCACTCAACCCCTCTGACATTTCATACTCTGATGCTCTCCCTTGCTCTGCGCTGTAAAGCGTAGGGCAAGGGCTGTTTTGTTTACAGTCCTAGCAGTGTTCTCAGTGACATCACTGGCACTGATGGACGGCTTTATAGGCTAGGTCAACGCTAACACCCGTCCATTAATGCCGGTGACGTCACCGGGATCACTGCTAGCCCCCACCACCACCACCATAGTATCCCTACAGTGCCCTCAGTACTAATAGGGCACCCCTAATAGAAATAAGGCCAATCTATAAGGGCCCTTGCAGACGAGCATAGCATTATACTGATTTACACTAACAGCATTATGTCAGTGTTATCCAACACATTCCAGAACTGTATGGGTTACATAGCATCATAAATCAATATAATGCTATGTAACCCCGTTCAGTGCCGGGAGTTCAAGCCAGGGCTCACGATGCGGGAGACGTCCAAGTCTCACGCTCGTCTGCAAGGGCCCTAAGGCACTCCTATGGAGCCCTCAGTAGTAATGCCCGCCACCACTGCCCACAGTATTTACAATGTTCCCTGCAGTGCCCCCTATAATTATAATGCCTCCTGCCATACCTCCTGGAGTTATATAATCTTCTCTGTAGTGCCCCCATACATTTTAATGCCTGTCCTCTCCCTACAGTCTTCTCTACCATGCAGTCCCATGTGAATAGCATCACTCTTCTCCCTCCAGTCTTCTATGGCACGCAGTCCCATGTAAATAACACCAGTCCACTCCCACTTCTCTTATATAAGATACAGTCCCATGTAAATAACCGCTCTTATTTACAGTCTTCTATAACATACAGTCCCATGTAAATAACTTAAATCCCCTCCTTCAGCCCCCTCCAACACATAGTACCATATAAATAACATTACTCCATACCCTCCAGTCCTCTATAATTTCCAGTACAATGTAAATAACATTACTCCCTACCCTCCTGTCCTCTATCATTTCCAGTCCCATGTAACTAAAATAACTCCTTATGCTCCAGTCCAGCCAGGGGCGGTCTTGGCATTTCTGGGGCCCTAAGCGAAGTTATGTCCGGGGGCCCCCACCCCCAATGACGCGTCACGCCCCTGATGACACGCCCTCTGATGACACCCCCCCCCCAATGGCACGCCCCCCCACACATCAAAGACTGGGACTAGAGCATGCTTGGGTGGAATTTGCGTGCGCTTTTTCAAATCTGCACGCTAATTCATATGCATATTTTAGTATGTACACTAATGTGTATGCATTTTATAAATTAGTACGCATTAGCGTACTAATTTATAAAATGAGTACGCATTCGGACAAATGCAGTACGTGACAGCTGGGCGGTCGGTCTTGGACACCAGCACAAGAGCGGAGCGTGGGGGCCCCCTTGGACGTCGGGGGCCCTATGCAAATGCATAGGATGTGTGGTGCCCAAGACCGCCCCTGCTCCCAGCATGTCTCTGGCACTCACATTTCAGGGCATCACAGGTCTCCACTGCCTGAGGGTAAAGCCTAGAATGTATTGGCTTCTTTGAGGGAGTGACGTCATTAGATCACGTGACCTCTTCTTCCCGCCCCTTACAGGCTGTACCACATACAGGAAAAGAGCTGAAAGGAAAAGCAGAGCAAGAGCAGTGCTGCTTCATCTGGAGCAGGGAAAGTGCAGGCAGGTCTGCAGTGGTCAGTGATTTCTGGTGAGGGGCTGTATTTATATGTAGTTTGTAGTGGAGTACATAAGGGGTCTAACAGCTGCTGGAAGCTCTTAGAAAGTCAACATTACTCATCATACATCACCTTGCAAGGTATTTTTAACTCCTTGCTGCCCCCTCCACACCACGGCGTTTGACTTCTTTGTGCCCCCTCCATACTGTGGTTTTGTCTCCTCTGTGCCCCCTCCATACTGTGCTTTTGCCTCCTCTGTGCCCCCTCCATACTGTGCTTTTGCCTCCTCTGTCCCCTCTCCACACGGTGGATTATTTCTCCTCTGTGCCCTCTGCACACTGTGTTTTTTTCACAGAGCCTCTGTGACCCCTCCACACGGTGACTTTTGCCTCCTCTGTGCCACCTCCATACGGTGGCTTTTGCCTCCTCTGTGCCACCTCCACACGGTGGCTTTTGCTTCCTCTGTGCCACCTCCACACGGTGGCTTTTGCCTCCTCTGTGCCACCTCCACACGGTGGCTTTTGCCTCCTCTGTGCCACCTCCACACGGTG
Source organism: Rhinella marina (assembly GCA_900303285.1). Taxonomy (NCBI): domain Eukaryota; kingdom Metazoa; phylum Chordata; class Amphibia; order Anura; family Bufonidae; genus Rhinella; species Rhinella marina. The sequence continues at coordinate 51,617 of ONZH01012733.1, forward strand.
GTTTTTGCCTCCTCTGTGCCACCTCCACATGGTGGGGTTTTCTTCCTCTGTGCCCCCTTGGTTTGGTGGGGTTTTCCTCCTCTGTGCCCCCTTGGTATGGTGGCTTTTGCCTCCTCTGTGCCCCCCTCCACATGGTGGCTTTTGCCTCCTCTGTGCCACCTCCACACGGTGGCTTTTGCCTCCTCTGTGCCACCTCCACACGGTAGCTTTTGCCTCCTCTGTGCCACCTCCACACGGTGGGGTTTTCTTCCTCTGTGCCCCCTTGGTTTGGTGGGGTTTTCCTCCTCTGTGCCCCCTTGGTATGGTGGCTTTTGCCTCCTCTGTGCCCCCCTCCACACGGTGGCTTTTGCCTCCTCTGTGCCCCCTCCACATGGTGGATTTTGCCTCCTCTGTGCCGCCTCCTCTGTACCCCCTCCACTCGGTGGCTTTTGCCTCTACTGTGTCCCCTTCGTATGGTAGGTTTTTCCTCCTCTGTGCCCCCTTCGTATGGTGGGTTTTTCCTCCTCTGTGCCCCCTTCGTATGGTGGGTTTTTCCTCCTCTGTGCCCCCTTCGTATGGTGGGTTTTTCCTCCTCTGTGCCCCCTTCGTATGGTGGGTTTTTCCTCCTCTGTGCCCCCTTCGTATGGTGGGTTTTTCCTCCTCTGTGCCCCCTTCGTATGGTGGGTTTTTCCTCCTCTGTGTCCCCTTCGTATGGTGGGTTTTTCCTCCTCTGTGCCCCCTTCGTATAGTGGGTTTTTCCTCCACTTCCTCCACTTTTTTTTTAATACTAGTAAAAAACAGGGAATGGATGCCACTGTTTGGTATCAGTCTGAGGCATCCGTTTAATGTATACGTTAGACAGGAAAAACGTGATGTGAACCTAAACTACAACTCCTGCATGCATACTTCCTCTGTTCTTCTCAGAAATCTGAGACATGAATGGAGCATGTTGGGAATTACTGCTAAACCCTGCTCTATATACACCATATATCCCCCCTCCAGTCCTCCCTCTATATACAGTATATCCCCCCTCCAGTCCTCCCTCTATATACACTATATCCCCCCTCCAGTCCTTCCTCTATATACACTATATCCTCCCTCCAGTCCTCCCTCTATATACACTATATCCCCCCTCCAGTCCTTCCTCTATATACACTATATCCTCCCTCCAGTCCTCCCTCTATATACACTATATCCCCCCTCCACTCCTCCCTCTATATACACTATATACCCTCCTCCACTCCTCCCTCTATATACACGATATCCTCCCTCCACTCCTCCCTCTATATACACTATATCCCCCTCCAGTCCTCCCTCTATATACATTATATCCCCCCTCCAGTCCTCCCTCTATATACACTATATCCTCCCTCCAGTACTCCCTCTATATACACTATATCCCCCCTCCAGTCCTCCCTCTATATACAGTATATCCCCCCTCCACTCCTCCCTCTATATACACTATATCCCCCCTCACCTCCTCACTCTATATACACTATATCCCCCTCCACTCCTCCATCTATATACACTATATCCCCCCTCCAGTCCTCCCTCTATATACACTATATCCCCCTCCACTCCTCCCTCTATATACACTATATCCCCCTCCAGTCCTCCCTCTATATACACTATATCCCCCCTCTATATACACTATATACCCTCCTCCAGTCCTCCCTCTATATACACTATATCCCCCCTCCAGTCCTCCCTCTATATACAGTATATCCCCCCTCCAGTCCCTCTCTCTATATACACTATATCCCCTCCACTCCTCCCTCATATACACTATATCCCCCCCCTCCAGTCCTCCCTCTATATACACTATATCCCCCTCCAGTCCTCCATCTATATACACTATATACCTCCTCCAGTCCTCCCTCTATATACACTATATACCCTCCTCCAGTCCTCCCTCTATATACACCTATATACCCTCCTCCAGTCCTCCCTCTATATACACTACATCCCCCTCCAGTCCTCCCTCTATATACACTATATCCTCCCCTCCAGTCCTCCCTCTATATACACTATATCCTCCCTCCAGTCCTCCCTCTATATACACTATATCCCCCTCCACTCCTCCCTCTATATACACTATATACCCCCTCCCTCCTCCCTCTTATACACCTATATCCCCCCCCCCTCTATAAGTATCCCCCAGTCCTCCCTATATACTATCCCCCTCCAGTCCTCCCTCTATATACAGTATCCCTCAGTCCTCATACACTATATCCCCCTCGTCCTCATATACCTCCCTCCTATATACACTATATCCCCTCCACTCCTCCCTCTATATACACTATATCCCCTCACTCCTCCCTCTATATAC
>ONZH01012734.1:0-25533 GCA_900303285.1 Rhinella marina
AATCTGGTCAGGATCAAAGAAGGGGATGAATGGAAGACGGCCTTTAACACTCCTGAGGGCCACTTTGAGAACTTGGTCATGCCTTTTGGGTTGACCAATGCTCCTGCTGTCTTCCAGCATTTTGTTAATGACATTTTTCATCATCTTGTGGGGAGGTTTGTAGTCGTGTATTTGGATGACATACTAATCTATTCTCCAGATATTATGACACATCAGGATCATGTGAGGCAGGTGTTGCAAATCTTAAGAGATAACAAGTTGTATGCAAAATTAGAGAAATGTGTTTTTGCTGTACAAGAGGTGCAATTCTTTGGATACTTGCTTTTATCTTCAGGTTTTTGTATGGATCCAGAGAAAGTCGGTGTTGTTCTGAACTGGGACCGACCTGAAAATCTGAAGGCTCTTATGCGATTTTTGGGGTTCACCAACTATTACCGAAAATTTATTAAGAACTGTTCGACAATAGTTAAACCCTTAACTGACATGACTAAGAAAGGGACGGATGTCTCAGTGTGGTCTGATGCAGCGTTGCAAGCCTTCTCCGCTGTGAAGGAGTGCTTTTCTTCTGCCCCTATATTGGTGCAGCCAGATGTGTTACAACTAGAGATGAGCGAACATACTCGTCCGACCTTGGTGCTCGTTCGAGTATTAGGGTACTCGTGAGTGCTCGCTGCTCGGACGAGTATCTCGCCATGCTCGAGGAAATGGCAACTTCCGCATCGTGCTTTTTTGGCACCTATAAACTCAGCCAATCACAAGCCAGGAGACTCTGTGGTACACCCAGCATCACGTGGGGCCCTTACATGTCGATAGCAGGGGTTGGCTGGCCTGATCAGGTGACCCTGGAATATACTACTGACTGGCCGCGGTGCTCGGCTCAGATGCCGTCTGGATGTCGTTAGGGATAGAGCTGCTGCGTTTCAGGGAGAGTGTTAGGGCCTGCATTTAGTTCTCTGTTAGGAAGGAATCACCAACAAAGAACCCAACAGCCCTTCTAAGGGCTACAAGACATTTTTTTTTGTCTCCTGGCTTGGCTGGCTGGCACTAGTAGTGCAGCTATCACCATATATAACCCCCTTTTTTTAATGTTATATCTCAGTGATACAAATCCATTGCACACAGCAGTGTGGAACCATTCTGTGTGTCACAGTTCATCTGTCCACTCACACCAATCCGTATTTTGTGTCCAGGTGACACTTTCTGTACGTCACTTAATACAACCAAGTCTTTTGCTGCCTGTCACGCATATAGCTTGATCCCAAAAATCTCTGTGTGACATTTGTCTGGGTCGCAGTCTAAATAGCCACCGTCAGTAGGGTGTCAGTTAGCTCTATGAAAGTTTCTGCACGTCACGTTCCCAAAAAAACAAAACTACAAAAAAAATATATAAAAAAAATATTTTTTTAGTTGTTTTAGCTCAGTGATACAAATCCATTTCAAACAGCTGCGTGGAACCATTCTGTGTGTCACAGTTCATTACACTCACTCCTATCCGTATTTTCTGTCCAGTTGACACTTTCTGTACGTCACTTAATACAACCTTGTCTTTAGCTTTCTGTCACGTATATAGCTTGATCCCAAAAATCTCTGTGCGACATTTGTCTGGGTGGCAGTCAAAATAGCCACCATTAACAGGGTGTGAGTTAGCTCTACGATAGTTTCTGCACGTCACGTTCCAAAAAAAACAAAACTACAAAAAAAATATATAAAAAAAATATTTTTTTAGTTGTTTTAGCTCAGTGATACAAATCCATTTCACACAGCTGCGTGGAACCATTCTGTGTGTCACATTTCATTACACTCACTCCTATCCGTATTTTCTGTGCAGGTGACACTTTCTGTACGTCACTTAATACAACCTTGTCTTTTGCTGTCTGTCACGTATATAGCTTGATCCCAAAAATCTCTGTGCGACATTTGTCTGGGTCGCAGTCAAAATAGCCACCATTAACAGGGTGTGAGTTAGCTCTACGATAGTTTCTGCACGTCACGTTCCAAAAAAAACAAAACTACAATAAAAATATATTAAAAAAATAGTTTTTTAGTTGTTTTAGCTCAGTGATACAAATCCATTTCACACAGCTGCGTGGAACCATTCTGTGTGTCACAGTTCATTACTAGAGATGAGCGAGCATACTCGTCCGAGCTTTGTGCTCGTTCGAGTATTAGGGTACTCGTAAGTGCTCGCTGCTCGGACGAGTATCTCGCCATACTCGAGGAAATGGCAACTTCCACATCGTGCTTTTTTGGCGCCTATAAACACAGCCAATCACAAGCCAGGAGACTCTACGGTACACCCAGCATCACGTGGGGCCCTTACATGTCGATAGCAGGGGTTGGCTGGCCTGATCAGGTGACCCTGGAATATACTAGTGACTGGCCGCGGTGCTCGGCTCAGATGCCGTCTGGATGTCGTTAGGGATAGAGCTGCTGCCTTTCAGGGACAGTGTTAGGGCCTGCATTTAGTTCTCTATTAGGCAGGAATCACCCACAAAGAACCCAACAGCCCTTCTAAGGGCTAGAAGACATTTTTTTTTGGTCTCCTGGCTTGGCTGGCTGGCTGGCTGGCACTAGTAGTGCAGCTATCGCCATATATAACCCCCTTTTTTTATTATTAAGATATGTTATATCTTAGTGATACAAATCCATGGCATACAGCAGTGTGGAACCATTCTGTATGTCACAGTTCAGTACACTCACTATTTTCTGTCCAGGTGACACTTTCTGTACGTCACAGAATAGAACCAAGTCATTTGCTACCTGTCACGTATACAGCTTGAGCCTAAAAATCTCTGTGCGACATTTGTCTGGGTCGCAGTCTAAATAGCCACCGTCAGTAGGGTGTCAGTCAGCTGTACGATAGTTTCTGCACGTCACGTTCCCAAAAAATAAAACTAAAAAAAAAATATAAAAAGTAAATATAGAAAAAAAATTAGTTGTATTTCTTGTTTTAGCTGAGTGATACAAATCCATTTCACACAGCTGCATGTAACCTTTCTGTGTGTGACAGTTCAGCACACTCACTCCAAACCGTATATTCTGTCCAGGTGACACTTTCTGTACGTCACCGAATACAACCAAGTCATTTGCTACCTGTCACGTGTAAAGCTTGATCCTAAAAATCTCTGTGCGACATTTGTCCGGGTCGCAGTCTAAATAGCCACCGTCAGTAGGGTGTCAGTCAGCTCTACGATAGTTTCTGCACATCACGTTCCAAAAAAAACAAAACTAAAAAAAAAATATTTAAAAAAATTAGTTTTTTAGTTGTTTTAGCTCAGTGATACAAATCCATTTTACTCAGCTGCGTGTAACATTTCTGTGTGTCACAGTTCAGCACACTCGCTCCAATCCGTATATACTGTCCAGGTGACACTTTCTGTACATCACAGAATACAACCAAGTCATTTGCTACCAATAACGTATACAGCTTGATCCTAAAAATCTCTGTGCGACATTTGTCTGGGTCGCAGTCTAAATAGCCACCGTCAGTAGGGTGTCAGTCATCTCTACGATAGTTTCTGCACGTCACGTTCCAAAAAAAACAAAACTAAAAAAAAAAATATAAAAAAAAAATTAGTTTTTTAGTTGTTTTAGCTCAGTGATACAAATCCATTTTACTCAGCTGCGTGTAACCTTTCTGTGTGTCACAGTTCAGCACACTCGCTCCAATCCGTATATTCTGTCCAGGTGACACTTTCTGTACGTCACAGAAAACAACCAAGTCATTTGCTACCAATAACATATACAGCTTGATCCTAAAAATCTCTGTGCGACATTTGTCTGGGTCGCAGTCTAAATAGCCACCATCAGTAGGGTGTCAGTCAGCTCTACGATAGTTTCTGCAGGTCACGTTCCAAAAAAAACTAAACTAAAAAAAAAATATTAAAAAAAATTATTTTTTTTGTTGTTTTAGCTCAGTGATACAAATCCATTTTACTCAGCTGCGTGTAACCTTTCTGTGTGTCACAGTTCAGCACACTCGCTCCAATCCGTATATACTGTCCAGGTGACACTTTCTGTATGTCACAGAATACAACCAAGTAATTTGCTACCAATAACGTATACAGCTTGATCCTAAAAATCTCTGTGCGACATTTGTCTGGGTCGCAGTCTAAATAGCCACCGTCAGTAGGGTGTCAGTCAGCTCTACGATAGTTTCTGCAGGTCACGTTCCAAAAAAAACTAAACTAAAAAAAAATATAAAAAACAAAATATATAAAAAAATTAGTTTTTTTGTTGTTTTAGCTCAGTGATACAAATCCATTTTACTCAGCTGCGTGTAACCTTTCTGTGTGTCACAGTTCAGCACACTCGCTCCAATCTGTATATTCTGTCCAGGTGACAGTTTCTGTACGTCACAGAATACAACCAAGTCATTTGCTACCAATAACGTATACAGCTTGATCCTAAAAATCTCTGTGCGACATTTGTCTGGGTCGCAGTCTAAATAGCCACCGTCAGTAGGGTGTCAGTCAGCTCTACGATAGTTTCTGCAGGTCACGTTCCAAAAAAAACTAAACTAAAAAAAAAATATTAAAAAAAAATTATTTTTTTTTGTTGTTTTAGCTCAGTGATACAAATCCATTTTACTCAGCTGCGTGTAACCTTTCTGTGTGTCACAGTTCAGCACACTCGCTCCAATCCGTATATACTGTCCAGGTGACACTTTCTGTACGTCACAGAATACAACCAAGTCATTTGCTACCAATAACGTATACAGCTTGATCCAAAAAATCTCTGTGCGACATTTGTCTGGGTCGCAGTCTAAATAGCCACCGTTAACAGGGTGTGAGTTAGGTCTCCGATAGTTCCTGCACGTCACGTTCCCAAAAAAACAAAATTAAAAAAAATATATAAAAAACAAAATATATAAAAAAAATTTTTTTGTTCTTTTAGCTCAGTGATACAAATCCATTTTACTCAGCTGCATGTAACCTTTCTGTGTGTCACAGTTCAGCACACTCACTCCAATCCGTATATTCTGTCCAGGTGACACTTTCTGTATGTCACTTAATTAAACCAGACTGAACAAGTTTGTGGGTTTCAGTACACCAGGCCCGTTTTTTTAATTTTTTTATATCATACACTTATATACAGAAAATGTTGAACCCCAGGGCTAAGGGTCGAGGACGAGGGCGTGGGCGTGGGCATTCAATTACTGCAGGGGGCAGAGGCCGTGGTCCTGGGCAGGGTGAGACAGTACCTGCTGATGAGGGAGCTGTGGAACGCCGCAGAGCTACACTCCCTAGCTTCATGTCTCAACTTACAGGGACACGTGGTAGAGGACTGTTGAAACCACAACAGTGTGAACAGCTGATCTCGTGGATTGCGGACAATGCTTCAAGTAATTTGTCCACCAGTCAGTCTTCCACGCAGTCCACCCACGTTACCCAAGGGAGCACTCCTCTGGCTCCTCCACCTCAACCTCCTTCCCCCCAGTCTGCCCCCTCCCAGGAAAATTTGGAATGCGATCCGGCATACTCTGAGGAACTGTTTTCTGGACCCTTCCCAGAGTCACAAACCACTTCTCAGGTTGCTGCTGACCTCGTTCCCGATGCCCAAGTTTTCCAACTGTCGCAGTCTGTGGGTGATGATGATGATGATGATGACAATGTTGAGTTAGTGGAAGAAGTTTGTAAAGAGGTGTCGGACGATGAGGAGACACGGTTGTCAGACAGTGGTGAAGTTGTTGTCAGGGCAGGAAGTCCGAGGGGGGAGCAGACTGAGGAATCGGAGGATGACGAGGTGACTGACCCAAGCTGGGTTGATATGCCGAGTGAAGACAGTGCTTCTGAGGCGGAGGCGAGTGCTGCACCAGAACAGGTTGTAAGAGGCAGTGGTGTGGCCAGAGGGAGAAGCAGGGCCAGAGCTGGTGCATCAGCAGCAACTGTTTCACGTAGTGAAGCTCCCGTGGCGAGGCCTAGATGTTCGCAAGTCTGGAGGTTCTTTAAAGAAAGTGAGGATGACCGACGGACTGTGGTGTGCAACCTGTGCCACACCAGGATCAGCAGGGGTGCCACCACTACTAGCCTAACCACCACCAGCATGCGCAGGCATATGAGTGCTAAACACCCCACTCAATGGAACCAAGGCCGTTCACCACCTCCTGCGGGTCACACCACTGCTCCTTCCCCTGTGTCACTCGCTGCCTCTGCTAGTCAACCCCCTGCGTCACTCGCTGCCTCTGCTAGTCAACCCCCTGCCCAGGACCCCGGCACGAGCGCCTCCCGCCGGAAAACCACACCTTCGCCTCCACGATCCTCCACAGTGTCCACCAATGTGTCCCAGCACAGCGTTCAGCTGTCTTTACAGCAGACGCTGGAGCGCAAGAGGAAATACAGTTCCACCCACCCACATGCCCAAGCCCTCAACGTCCACATCTCCAAATTGCTTAGCCTGGAGATGCTGCCCTATAGGCTGGTAGAGACCGAGGCCTTTCGCAATCTCATGGCGGTGGCTGCCCCTCGGTATTCGGTCCCCAGCCGCCACTATTTTTCCCGATGTGCCGTCCCAGCCCTACACCAGCACGTGTCACAGAACATCATCCGTGCCCTGACCAAAGCTGTTTCTGAGAAGGTCCACCTAACCACGGACACGTGGACAAGTGCTGCCGGGCAGGGACACTATATCTCAATGACGGCACATTGGGTTAACTTGGTGGAGGCTGGGACCGAGAATGACCCTGGGGCCGCTCATGTACTGCCCACACCGAGGATTGCGGGGCCTACCTCGGTCACGGTCTCTCAGACGTACTATGCCTCCTCCTCCTCCGACCCCTCCTCCTCCTCCACCGAATTACCATCCGTGGGCACGGCGCCTTCAGTCGGTAGCTCTAGGCGCAGCAGCAGTGCCGTGGGTAAGCGCCAGCAGGCGGTGCTCAAACTGCTGAGCTTAGGTGACAAAAGGCACACCGCCCAAGAGCTGTTACAGGGCATCACGGCGCAGACCGATCTGTGGCTGGCACCGCTGAACCTCAAGCCAGGCATGGTTGTGTGTGACAACGGGCGTAACCTGGTGGCGGCTCTGCAACTCGGCAGACTGACACATGTGCCATGCCTGGCCCACGTGTTCAATCTCATAGTTCAGCGGTTCCTCAAGACATACCCCAATCTGTCTGATTTGCTCACCAAGGTGCGCCGCATCTGTGCGCATTTCCGCAAGTCGACCACAGATGCTGCCACTCTCAGGGCAGCGCAGCGCCGCCTACAACTGCCCGCTCACCGACTGTTGTGCGACGTGCCCACGAGATGGAATTCGACATTAAACATGTTATCCAGAGTTTACCAGCAGCGCAGAGCGATTGTAGACTGCCAGATGTCAACTTCCACCAGAACTGGTAGTCAGGTCAGTCAGATTCCTCAAGTCTACAATGAGGAGTGGACGTGGATGTCTGATATCTGCCAGGTGTTGAGCAACTTTGAGGAGTCAACACAGATGGTCAGCGGCGATGCCGCCATTATCAGCCTCACCATCCCGCTGCTTTGCCTGTTGAAAAACTCACTGCTCAGCATCAAGTCGGATGCTTTGCGCTTGTCACAAGAGACGGTGGAGGAAGATACGTCGCTTGATAGCCAGAGCACCCTCCGGTCTGTTTCTCAGCGCGTATCGGAGGAGGGGGATGAGGATGAGGAGGAAGAGGAGGAGAATGTCGGCGAGACAGTAGAGGGTACCAGTGCTCAGTCCTTAACTCTTGAGCGTGTATGGGCTGAAGAGGAGGACTTGGAGGAGGAGGAGGAGGAGGAGGAAATGGAGAGTCAGGCCAGTGAGGAGAGGGAATTCTTGCGTGTTGGGACTCTGGCGCACATGGCAGACTTCATGTTAGGCTGCCTATCCCGTGACCCTCGCGTTAGAAGAATTTTTTCAAACACCGATTACTGGGTGTTCACTCTCCTGGACCCACGGTACAAGCAGAACCTTTCCACTCTCATCCCTGCAGAGGAAAGGAGTATGAGAGTGAATAGATATCAACAGGCCCTGGTGCACAAGCTGAAACAATTCTTCCCATCTGACGCCGCTAGCGGCAGAGGGCATGGTTCTGTGGGCCAAGTAGCGGGGGAGAGGAGCGAGCAGGCAGCTTGTCCAGCACTGGCAGGGGAACGCTCTCCAAGGCCTTTGCCAGTTTTATGTCACCCCAGCAAGACACTGTCACCTGTCCCCAGTCTAGGCAGAGTAGGGGGGAGCTGTACAGAAAGATGGTGAGGGAGTACCTAGCTGACCATACCAACGTCCGTAGCGATCACTCTGCTCCATACAACTACTGGTTTCAAAGCTGGACACGTGGCCTGAACTGGCGCTGTACGCCTTGGAGGTGCTGGCCTGCCCTGCCGCTAGCGTGCTGTCAGAGCAGGTATTCAGTGCAGCTGGTGGCGTCATCACCGATAAGCGTACACGCCTGTCAACTGACAGCGCTGACAGGCTGACGCTTATTAAAATGAACAAAGCCTGGATTTCACCGGAATTCAAATCTCCTCCGGGGGAAAGCAGCTAAAGATTAACAGTATTTATGTATCTGATTCCTCTTCTCTACTCCTCCTACTCCTCCTCCTCCTCCATGTCGTCTTTGCCTAACGCTGACCAAAAAAACGCCATTTTTTAGAGGTCCAACTGGCACTCTTTTACCACAATTTTTCAGGAGGGCCCCCTACAGGCCCTCTCTTCAAACAATTTTTCCAGAGGTCCACCTACAGGCCCTCTCTCCAAACTATTTTTCCAGAGGTCCACCTACAGGCCCTCTCTCCAAACAATTTTTCCGGAGGTCCACCTACAGGCCCTCTCTCCAAACAATTTTTCCCGAGGTCCACCTACAGGCCCTTTCTCCAAACAATTTTTCCGGATAGCTGCCATATATGGTATTCAACTGAGTAGTATACATATAAGACATACCACACTTGATCAATCTCATAATTTACGACTGTAACGGTTGATGCTAAATTTTTAAGTTGGGGTCCTGCGTCGCCATTCTAACTACATCCAGCTGTTGTCACCACCACACACACTAGCCCAGGGGGCACTCCTCTGGCTCTTCCAGCTCAACCTCCTTCTCCCCAGCCTGCCCCCCCACCTACAGGCCCTCTCTCCAAACAATTTACGTCTTTTTCCTATCTTTCTCTCTCTCCAAACTATTTTTCCGGATAGCTGCCATATACGGTATTAAACTGAGTAGTATACATAGAACACATACCACACTTGATCTATACCAGGGGTGCACAACCTGTGGCCCGGGGGCCACATGCGGCCCTTGATACCATTCTGTGTGGCCCCATCCATCTGGTAACAGACATGTATGTCCATGTTTTGTGGCTGCTCACATGCATTTTTCATGTATTTCTCCCATTAGATGGGACTCCTGGAACTGTAACTAGACATTAATGGTATACACTGTGTGTTCAATCTGCCATAAATACAGTATTTCAGTTGGTAATACCCCTTTAAATTTTATTTTCGGCCCTTGACGTTGGTTCAGTCGGAAAATGTGGCCCCCACCCAGAAAACGTTGTGCACCCCTGATCTACACTGAACGTCACTTTTAAAAATACGTCATTTTCCTCGCTTTCTCTCATTTGTCTGGGTTGCAATTAAGCAGACCACGTCTGCCTAATCTAATAGTTTCCGTGTAATTGCTCCATACTGCACGTCTTTTTCCTCTCTTTCTCTCTCTCCAAACTATGGAGCCATATACGGTATTAAACTCAGAAGAATACATACCGTACCGGTTGATGCTACAGTTTTTCCAAAACCATCCGGGTGTTGTCACCACCACACACGCTAGCCCAGGGGGCACTCCTCTGGCTCTTCCAGCTCAACCTCCTTCCCCCCAGCCTGCCCCCCACCTACAGGCCCTCTCTCCAAACAATTTACCCGGATAGGGGACGTATTAGATATTGTACTGATGTTTTTTTTTGTTCTTCTTTTAATTGCCTCCTGACCTGTGATAGGCAGAGCATGGACACGTCCCCTTAGCTGCAGTAGAAAAGACACTCCCTTGGCCAGAGCAAGCTCTTTTTCCTTTTCTGTGTTCGAAAAATCCATGAAATATATGGTCCCAAGATAGAGGACGTATACGATTTTAAACTGAGAAGAATCGATACCACACATTCCCCACTAGGAGAATTTGGGGTAATGGTGGGATTAGGCAGCCTCAGAGGCATCCATGCATGCTGCCCCTGCTGTTTCCTGTCCATTTCCGTGGTGTTTCCATCATTTTCAGAGGTTTCCAGGTTTTCACCCAGCCTTCCCTAGGCAGAGCCTTGGTCCCCTGCAAAAATGCTCGAGTCTCCCATTGACTTCAATGGGGTTCGTTATTCGAAACGAGCACCCGAGCATTTTAGTGCTCGCTCATCTCTAGTTACAACCTTTCGTTGTGGAGGTTGACGCATCCGATGTGGGGGTAGGAGCTGTTTTATCACAGGGCCCGTCACCTGGTAAATGGCGCCCATGTGCTTTTTTTTTTTTTTTAAAAACTCTCTGCGGCGGAGAGAAATTATGATGTGGGTAACAGAGAGTTACTGGCCATTAAGTTGGCTTTTGAGGAATGGCGTCATTGGTTGGAAGGGGTGATTCACCCAATCACGGTATTCACTGATCACAAAAATCTGGCTTACCTGGAGTCGGCTAAACAATGTAATCCGAGGCAGGCCAGATGGTCTTTGTTCTACACCAGATTTAATTTTATTGTCACATATCGTCCTGGGGTTAAGAATGTGAAGGCGGATGCCTTGTCACGTAGTTTTCCCGGAGGTGGTGATTTTGAAGATCTGAGCCCTATACTGTCTGAAGGAGTGGTGATATCCGCTCTTTACCCTGATCTTGAGGCTAAAGTGTTTGAGGCCCAGGGAGATGCGCCGGAGTCTTGCCCTCCTGGGAAGTTGTTTGTTCCTTCTGATTTGCGTCATAAGGTGTTTAAGGAGCATCATTCTTCGGTGCTTGCGGGACACCCTGGGAGTAAATCCACTGTCGACCTCACCTCTCGTAGATTCTGGTGGCCAGGGCTGCATAAGTGTGTTGAGGATTATGTGTCAGCCTGTAGTGTCTGTGCACGCTCTAAGGTGACACATACTCGAACTTCTGGACCTCTACTTCCATTACCCATCCCGTCCAGACCATGGACTCACCTATCCATGGACTTTATCACTGATCTGCCTGAGTCGTCTGGTAAGACAGTTATTCTGGTGGATGTAGATAGTTTTAGTAAAATGGCGCACTTTATTGCATTACCCAGACTCCCCAGTGCTAAAACTCTTGCACAAGTGTTTGTTGACAACATTGTGAAACTTCATGGCATTCCCACTGACGTGGTCTCTGATCGTGGGACTCAGTTTGTGTCCAGATTCTGGAGGGCGTTCTGTACTCGGCTCGGGGTACAACTGTCTTTTTCCTCTGCCTTTCATCCCCAGACGAATGGACAGACTGACAGAGCCTGGAGACTTACTTGAGATGTTTTGTCTCTGAGAACCAGGAGGAGTGGTCCTCGTTTTTGTCTCTGGCTGAGTTTGCCATAAATAATTGCAGACAGGACTCCACTGGTAATTCAACATTTTTTGGTGCATATGGCTTTCACCCGCAGTTTGGCACATTCTCTGGTTCTGATACTTCTGGTATTCCTGAGGAAGAACGTTTTTCGTCATCATTGTCTTCTATATGGCGAAAAATTCAAAATAACTTGATAAATACGGGTAACAAGTACAAACGTGTGGCTGACAGGAGACGCATGAATGGTCCAGACCTAAGTGTGGGTGATTCTGTGTGGCTGTCTACTAGGAACATTAAGTTGAAAGTTCCTTCTTGGAAGTTGGGTCCAAGATTTATTGGCCCATATAAGATCATGGCCATTATTAATCCTGTAGCATTTCGTCTTGAACTTCCTCAGGCCCTGAAAATCCATAATGTGTTTCACAGATCTTTGTTGAAGAGATATGTTGAACCTCTGGAGCCATCTCCCTTGCCACCCGCGCCTGTCTTGGTGGATGGTAATTTGGAATTCCAGATTGTCAAGATCATTGATTCTCGAGTTCTCTGTGGGACTCTTCAATATCTTGTTCATTGGAAGGGTTATGGTCCTGAGGAGAGGTCATGGGTACCGGCATCTGACGTGAATGCCAGTCGTTTGGTGAAAGCCTTTCACAGGTGTCATCCTGATAAAGTTGGTCCTGGGTGCCCGGAGGTCACCCGTAAAAGGGGGGGGTAATGTCACGAGTGGGCTTGCGTCTGGTATCAGACATTCTGCGTGGCTTGATAAAGTGACATAATTTGACATGCTTTTCCCTTGGTTTGGTTGCTGTTTACCACACCCCTTCCCCTCAGCTGTTGCCGCTGTGGTAATTATCTTTCTCCTATTTACCCCTTCCTCTCCCAGTATCCCTTGCGGTTTATACTTTCTGCCTACTTAGTAGTGTGTGGTGTGGATCTCGGCTGAGATCCAGTTGCTGCGATACCTGCTTAAAGATAAGTTACTTTTTCCCTTTTGTGATTTTCCTTTTGGAGTCTCCTGTTCGTCCTTACTCTTGGAGGAACAGGTTTACTCTTTCTTCACTAGCTGCAGGGTTTTCTAGGGTGCATTTATTATTAGGGTCCTGTGTATGAACTTTCCTACAACACAGGCTTGTTCATACTGGTAGTCAGTCAGGGCCTAGTTTCAGGGTTCCCTGCAGGAGGTGACCGTTTCCCTGATTTTGGTCTGTTCCCTGCCCTCGTACGCTCGGTGTGGCTATTCCCTCCACACCAGAGCGTGACAGTACTGGCTCGACGGTGACCGTGGTGACGCCGTTGTTGACAGTGCTCTGCAACATAAATCTGTACACAATTGTTATATGATGACTCTTTTTAATACTAACACTGTATACTACTATGAAGATATTATGGGTGAGAGGAGGGCCATATCCATTTTTTATAATATGGTATATACGGTTTTCATTATTTGCACTGGTATATATACAACACAGTACACTAATTTTTTAACATGTTTTTAGTTTTTAAATATTTTATTACTCACCCTGCCGTATCTGTGTGCGGATCTCATTAAGCCGCTCTGGACATTTAAAGGGTTATTCCCATCTAGGACAATGGGGGCATATCGCTAGGATATGCCCCCATTGTCCTATAGGTGCGGGTCCCACCGCTGGGACCCGCACCTATATCGAGAACGGGGCCCCGAAAGTGAAGGAGGGCGCACCGCGTATGCGTGGCCACCCTCCATTCATTTGTATGGGGCCGCCAAAAATAGCCGAGCAGTGCTCGGCTATTTCCGTTGGCTCCATAGAAATGAATGGGAGCGCACCGCGCATGTGCGGCCCAGCTCCCATTCATTTGTATAGAGACGACGGAAATTTTCGTCGTCCCCATACAAATGAATGGAGGGCGGCCGCGCATGCGCGGTGCGCCCTCCTTCACTTTCGGGGCCCCATTCTCGATATAGGTGCGGATCCCAGCGGTGGGACCCGAACCTATAGGACAATGGGTGCATATCCTAGCGATATGCCCCCATTGTCCAAGATGGGAATAACCCTTTAAACTTCAGATCGGACCATTTCCTTTGGATCTGGCCTGGGGTCCACACAGTGTCGAAACGATGGCGCAAGCCTCGGATCACCTGCTGGATTACCTCCTTCTTATGCTGGTTTGGATGGCGGTGTGTGCCATCGTAATTTTCTCTGTCCATCAGCCGGATCATATATTTCAGCTCTGCAGAGCTAAATGCTGAGGATCGCCTGGATGCCATTTTCAAAACTTCGCTCTGCCTCTGAGGAGTGCACGCTGCGGCCTAGCATTGTGCGTGCCTGCGTATTACGTCATCGCTAGACAATAGTATGCTGAGGATTCGTACGTAATTTGTACACTCATGCGTACGTGTTCAAAGAAGTTGCGTACCTTTTAAAACTGAACGTTCATTATTAGTGCGCGAATGTTCGCAAAATGCCACATAATAACGTATGATTTGTACGTAGATTCGCCGAATAGATTCGTCTAAGGTACGAATCTTATGAAAAGTTCGACGAACATTCGGCGAAGCGAATTTTGAATGATTCGCTCATCTCTACTGTTTATGCATGAGTCTCTATATGTACATGTACTAATGGTCAGGTACTGGATGTGAGTTGGGTAGAAGTGTAGATCCAGTAGACAGTATATTGGTGGACTCTGGATATACTTTATATACATACACATTATAAGCCACGTTGCTTAGCATCCAGGGATGGCAGGAACGGAGGCAGCTATGTGTGGTAGTGTCCTCTATGTATTGTGTTATTTGTATTGTCTTTATGTAATGTCCATTGCTTTGTCATCTCTAGGTTATCAGTAAAGTATTTTTCTATATAAGTATCTGTGAGGGTTGTATCTTACTTCTGGGGTGTAAGAAGGACTGGAGTGGTGTATATAATACACTGAATAAACGGGTTATATAAGGAACACTGACAACAGTCTAGGAACAGAAAAAAATGGAAGGAATTGGAGATAGACATAAATCTCCAATTTCAAATAAGCAAAAATTCCCTTCATCAGCATGTAACCATTCTTTCATAGCATAAAAGCATACCGACAATGAAAATGTCTGCAGGTGTGGTCTGCATAGGATGTCTGCATAGGATGCACAGAATCAGTGGGGGTTGTCCAGAGGACAGTGAACTATATAAAGAGCTGGTGCATACTGAATGCAGCATATACTGTAGGATACCTGGTGTCCACTTTCATTTTAGGGGAGTAGGGCTGTAAGATGTGTTACTAAAATGACATAGCCAAAGGTGCCTAGGATGTCTTTTGGAACTGTATAGCATGAGATGGTTTGATTTTTAATCACATACAAAGAGAGGTTCATTTTTCTTAAACCTTAATACTTATTTTCCACGTCTGCAGAATCGTCCTCCTGTGTATCAATGTCTTTTTGGAATCAAAACCACAAACTGAGCCATAACCAGGGCTGATTTTCTAAATTTTTTTAGGAAGTCAAACAAAGTCCATTCAAGACATGTGTTTTGCATATGGAAATGAGAGATCAGCATTGCACAGCTTTCAGAAGCAGGGGAAGTTGAGAGGGAAGTTCTTATTCCAGGCAGATGACTGCTGGGCATTCATCAGCATATACAGAAAATCGTAGGGATGAGATCAAACAATTGGAGCTCAATTTACTGCCCCATCTGTTAAAGGGAATATGGGATTTGAATCTTATTTCCATTTTTCTTTCCCAGGCCTTATGTAAAACCTCTTTTAATGTTTATTGGGACATAAATAGGTAACGCTGAAATATACCACACTTGAGCTGCTAGAATTATAACGGGACACACCTTCAAGAGGCAAATAAAATAAATCAGGCTTTTTCATAGCATATAATGACAGGATCTCAATAATGGAAGGCAAAGAGGCTGCAGCAAATTACACAAAGGGTTAAGTTGTAAGTACTCGGTATATAGTCCATTCAGAGAAATCGGACAGATGTTCACATACTTTTGAGTAGAGAATATGAGATAAGTATGGTTGAATGAAATGCATGTATCAGCTACCCAAAATATAGTATGCCAACAGACTTAATAAGTTGCTTGTAAAATGTAATTTATATGATAAAAAGGCAGGCACATTGCCGTCGATAAGGTTCATATCCAGGACAGCTGGCGTATGAGGATAAGGGTAATGAAAGGAAAAGAGCAGAGCAAGGTCCATTATTATAAGGAACAATAATTGACTTGTTTGCATACCTTAATCTGACTTTCACACTGGATAGAGCTGTTACAGCACTGAGCGTTTCCCTCATTATTTTTGCAGAGGGGTAAAATGCTCAAAGATAGCCAAAAGACCTAATTATGGATTAGTGGCCAGGGGAACAGAATGTGCTCATAACGCGGAAGGCTCAATATGAACAGCTATGGATGGAAAGTACAAAAGCGGCATTCATGCTTTTATTTTGCAACCGTGATTACAATCCATAAAATGGGTATTATTCAATACTAAAACTAACTAGGGCACAGACAGAAATTAACGTAACCTCTTAGGACAATTCCTATTAATTATCTTAGAATAGAATTATCTTAGAATAGAGTTCCTATTAATTATCTTAGAATTCCATTTCATTTGAAAATATTCTGGATGTTACCACAGATTTATAACTACTTAAAATATGTCAAGTACACGCTTTTAGGAAATAACATATATGGGAATGTGTGAGATCAGACCAACACGGGTTTCCAAACCAAAAGAGCTGCCATTTTCTATACACCATTTGAAGAGCATTTGCCACCACGCAGAGATCTTTATTTAGACGCATTTATAGGACAATATCTATCACTGAAGAGTGACATAAAATGTAACTTTTTGATACATACAATTTCAATGTTTCAAACAATAACAAAAATGGAAAACATAATCAAAATAAACAATAAAAAAATAAATAAACATCACCGTGTCTGATGATGTCTATACTATTAAAAAAATAAAAGAATAAAAAGTGATCAAAAAGTCATACACAGGCTAAAATTGGATCAATAAACTACAAATCGCCCCGCAAAAAATGAGCCCTCACACAGCTCGTAGCTATAAAAAAAAAGTTATGGGGGTCATATGGGGATGAAAAGAAAAAAATTATTTTTTCAAAGTTTTTATTTTTTTAAGTAATAAAAAATATGAAAAACTATACATATGTGGTATGTTTGTAATTGTACAGGTCAGTTTTACTGCATAAGGAACTCCTTAAAAACAAAATCCATAAACCTGTGACGGAATTGCATTTTTTTCTGATTCCACCCCATTTTTTCCAGCTTCCTACTACATTGTACCATTAGGTACCAACTTGTCACACAAAAAACAAGCACTCATATGGTTAAGTCAAGGGAAAAATAAAAAGTCATGGCTCTGCAAAAACCAGGAGTGAAAAAATAAAAATGCAAAAACTAATAATCCTCCGTGGCTCAAGGGGTTGAGGACTACAGTATGGGGACAACTGTGCTTCACCAATTTACCAAAATGGTACAAAAAAGTTGTTGCGACCATGAGTCTATGTTGCCTTGGTGAGGCCATTTAGATATAGGACTGTGGTAGCAAACAAAATCTTTGCCCCAAAGGAAAGCCTAGCTATAACTGCCTAGCCTAAAGGCAAGTTATTAGTATTGAACCTATAAGCCCAACGCCCGAGAATTCTATGCTGTGGGGATATTATAATACTGCCTCTTCTATGTCCTTTCACATCCACTGTTATTGTCTTAGGAACATTATATGGATCCAAATCATCTACATTAATATGCACATATATAGAAAATGTTGTTAAGTAGATGACATGTTGCATGTGTCTGTGTCCCAATGAAACTCATCAGATGCCAAGTTTTGTTTGAAAAAAATCAATAAATGATCTGATTGGTTGCTATGAACCTCACTGACACGTGACTGTAATGCTTTTTATATCTGATTATGACTGTTTTAAAACCCAACTGTCGCTTAAAAAAAAGGGATCCCAAAGAGGAGACATCTGTAAAAACATTTAAATGAGTTTTCTGGGTTTCAAATATTGATGACCTATCCTCAGGGGAGGTCATCAATATCTGATTGGTGGAGGTCTGACTCCTGGCACCACCACGATCAGCTGTTTTGAAGAGGGTGCAGCATTCCTATGAGCCTCTTCCTAGACCAGCGATGTCATGTTCATCTGTCACATGGCCTAGTTGCAGCTCATTCTCATTCAAGTGAATGGGCCTGGGCTACAATAAAAAGCACAGCCACTATACAATGTACAACGCTGTGCTAGGTTAGCAGTAAAGAGGCCATAGTGTTATGAAAGTTTGGCAATAGTTTTCCAAAGGAAATAATAAAATTATAAAGAAGTGCACCTACCCTATGAACAAGCAGTACTACATACTGTTATACACTGAACAGGCAGCATAGTGTCTTCTGGATCTATGTGTATGGAGGACATCTCTTTTTCAATAAAAGGTGGCAATTTACTTTAAGGATCTGTTCACATTACATTTAGACATGTTGATATGACTGATCGATTTTCAGAACAGTTCTAACAATCCTATAATAATATGATCCTTCCATTTTCCATTGGGTTTTCAGTGTTTTAACAGCAATAATATTTAATATCATATTTTATGCATTGCAGAATATATTGTTTACATAAAAAGTGGCTTTTTTTTAATTATTTGTGTTCCCCGCACCATTGAGATGTTCTATCTCTGACAGTCTGACTTTCTCTTTGTGTGTGCTTATAGCAACAATCCTGTATTGTATTACATTCCTTTCTTCCGGCATCAGTTGCTGCATCTTTCCTGTGATATTGTTCTTCTCTTTACCTTGACATTTTTTTCATTTTCCCTTCAAACACCTTTTCTCCAGTTTCAGATGACACAGCTGCAGCAGCAAAATATTTCAATAAGTGGAGGTGATAATATGCAAATGTCTTCTATATAAGACAATGCGGCGCCACACAAAAGTGGATGTACGTGTATTATGTATTCTGAATATTATCAAGCATGGGTGTACACAGATCTCATAGGGCCCCATAGCTAAACTTAGTATGGCCCCCGTCAATTTCCCCTCTAAGCCTTTGCAGGTGCTGAGAGGACCAGTTATGTAGAAGGGTGATACATCGTGAAAGGTGGGCAGTCTATTAAAGGGGTTGTCCGAGTTATTTTTTTGTCCTTTGTATGTTTCTAACTAGTCAAATACAACAGCTTTTCCATACACTTTCTGCTTCTAAAGCTGCTGGTTTATCAGATTTCACTCAGGGTCACATGACCTGTGATGTCAGCTTGCCTCCCTGCTAATCTTATATTCGTGCACAGAGCCTGTACACGAGAGGTCACTGTGCTGACCACGCCCCCCCTGCTCTACCGCTCCTGCTATCTGCTCTCTCCCTAGATTCTTTCAGATAAAACATTAACCCCTTCAGCCAGAACACAGTGAAGGCTTTACAACAGTAGCTGCAGATGTAAAGAGACACAGGATCTGCCCTCCTCACCCTACAGACACAGAGCTAGGGTGGCCAGACGTCCAGTTTTAAGCTGGACAGTCCGGTTTTTAGACTCCTGGTCCTCCGTCCGGCACAAGGGCAGGACGGATGGCCAGAAGTCCTCCTTTTTTGTTGTTATGGGGTGACGGGACGGCGGGTCCGCTGGGCATTGTCACTTTAAGTATTATTGGCAGGAGGCAGGGCCTGGCAGCAAATTCGGATCACACTGCGCGCTTACATGACATCACAGCGCTGCAGCTCCACCGGCCAATTCTGGTTTGTGCAGGCAGGCAGGAAGGAAGTCGGGAACAGAGGAGCGCAGGACCGGACAGGAGGAGTCACAGGACCTAATCACGGGTGCCACACTGCTAGTCTGCCTCAGCCCTCAGGCTGCCTGCCACTGCCAGCCTGGCCATTGCCCACAGTACTCTAGAGTCACACTCACACTGTTAATTTAAGACTGTCACAGACAGACAACAGTGGCTTACCCCCATCAGCCTCCCCTCGCGCTCTCTCTCTCTCTCTCTCTCTGCCAGCCAAGCCCAGACGCAGCTGTAGCAGTAGCAGCACTCACTCAGCATCTCAGCCTGCCCTGCCCTCAACAATCACCCAGCCAGAGCACCCAGCCGCCCACACTGAGCCCAGCCAGCCTCTTGGTAACGTCTGTGTATTGTATTGTATTATATTATATTATATTATATTATATTATATTATATTATATTATATATGAGCTAGCCTGGTGTATGTTATAAATCTTCTGGTATATTAAGATTTATAACGTATACCAATTGCCTGTACATTGTGAGATTGTGAAGGGGTTAACTGTTGATGGGCGATATATTTCCCCTAGGTACAGCCATTACGTGTATTAAAACAGGTGTGGTCGCCCATTCCACCTTCATCCACTACTGGTTTTGTGGCTTGTGCTGCAGTCACTCAGGTGCTAGGAGCCACTGATTAGGAGGCCTATAAAGCTGCAGAGCTAACAGACAGAGGGGAGGCTGAGTGCAGCTAAGACTGCTGGAAGGTTGTGGGCCTCAAATGAATTGCGTTACCTGAAAGGTAAAAACTTGGACTGTTGATTATTTCTGTGTTTCTGCGGCTAGCAGCTAGTCGTAGGTATAGAGAGGGACTGCTATATGTTTAGTTCGCGCTCTGACGAGCAGGTTTTGTTTTGCTGCCTGAAGTTAAAGGCTGTTTGTTTTTCCTGCTGTCCTTGGACTTGTTAATAAACGCAGGCTAAACGCTTGTTTTTGGACTAAAACTTCCGTGTCAATGTCTCTGACTGCTGTTGCACCATTATCCCGACCTCTACTGGGCTAATCCTCCCACAACATATAGGGAAAATTGGTTACCTGGAATTTTGCTTTCCTTGAGTCCGAAGGCAGCACATGAAGGGTTAATCTTGTCTCATTCTCCCTGCTAGGACCGCCCACCTAGATTAAACATACAATTAGTATTAAGACTAGTATATAAACACGCCCCCAACAACCATACTCTGTGTTTTAAAATAGATTCAGCCATTAGATGCAGTACAAAAAATTCTTTATTGGGGGAGTATATATGTGCTGCCTTCGGACTAAAGGAAAGCAAAACTCCATGTAACCAATTTTCCCTTTTCGTCCTTGGCAGCACATGAATTGATTTGGATAGATAGCAAAGGGTGGGTACTTCAAAATAGAACTGCACTTAGTACACCCGTGCCAAAGGCTGAGCTCTTAGCATCGAAGTCCAGCCGATAATGTTTCACGAAAGTTGATGGCATAGACCAGGAAGCTGCACTACAAATATCTGTTACCGAGACTTGTGCTTGTTCCGCCCATGATGTTGCTGTGGATCTTGTTGAATGGGCTTTAAGCGGAAACGGAGGGGTTTCACCCTCTAAGGAATACGATTCCATAATTATGGCTTTAATCCATCTAGCGAGGGTGTCTTTAGATGCTTTCTGGCCTTTTCTTGGTCCAGCAAACAAAAGAAATAGATTTTCAACAGCTCTAAATTCTTCAGTTCTTTGAAGATAGATCTCAACAGCTCTTTTCACATCTAAGGTATGCAGGAGCACCTGGTCTTTATTAGAAGGTTCTGGAAAGAATACCGGAAGGAAAGATTCTCTGTTCACATTAGATGAAGATGGCACTTTGGGCAGGAAGGATGGTATGGTTCGCAGTAGTACTCCATCTGGTAGAAATCTCAGGTATGGATATTTAGAAGACAGAAATTCTCCTGTAAATACTGTAATTCTCCAAGCCTTTTTGCAGATGTAATGGCGACCAGGAATAATACTTTACAGAAGAGCCATTTTAGTTCAGCTTATGCCAACGGTTCAAAAGGAGGACCTGTCAGTTTTTTAAGAACCAGAGATAAGTCCCAGACAGGTATAGGGTCTCTAATTGTCGGTTTTAATCTTTTTAGTGCTTTAAAGAATCTGAATATTAATGGATGATGTACAAACTTGTTCTCAGTCATTGCGTTGATTGCTGTCATATGGAGTCTCAATGTATTTGTTTTGAGACCTTTCTGGAAGCCGTCTTGAAGGAATTGGAAAATGGATGAAACGTTAATGTCTGTACAGTTAGATTCTGTCAGCCAGGATGCATATTTTCTCCATATCTTAGCGTATTTAATATTTGTAGAGTCTTTATGGGAACAGAGTAAAGTATTGATCACTGACTCAGAGAGACCTTTTTCTTCTAGTCTGGACCTCTCAGTCTCCAAGCAATAAGATGGAGTCTGTCCAGGTTTTGGTGATAAAGCCCGTTCTGTAATAACAGATCGGGAACCAGCGGAAGTTTCCAATATTCTCTCTTTGACAGATGAAGTAGAAGAGGGAACCAAGTCCTTCGGGCCAAAAAGAGGCTATCAGTATAGCCTGAGGCTTCTCCACTAGAATCTTCTGTAGAACCCTCAGGATGAGAGGAACTGGAGGGAATATGTAAACAGACAGGCCTTTCCAGCTGATTGAGAAAGCGTCCACTATTGTTGGTCTGTCTAATCTGTTCAGGGAACAAAATTTGGGAAGTTTCCTGTTCTGTCTGAATGCCATCAAGTCCCAGGTTGGCATGCCCCACTTGGCTGTAATCTGATGGAAGTAACGTGGGTTTTTTGGAACCGGTTCTAATGCTCCTTTTTGTAGAAATTCTTCTACTAGTTGTATAATTCGTGGGTCTTCTTTTTGATTTAGAAGGAATCTGACTCTTGGATGGCGATGGAATTCCAGAGCATAACCTTCTTTTATGATTTCCAGAACCCATTTGTCTGAAGTAGTCTTTTGCCAAGTAGAGTACTATTGAGTAAGGCGACCCCCTACTCTTTGCCTTCTGGCGTCAGAATTCAGATTTGGATGGCTTATTTTCATCCGTCTTCTTCCTTGATCTCTCTGATGATACTCCACGAAACCTACGGTCTGTTCTCCCTCTGTCAGAACGTCCACGGAAGCCAGATCTCTGGTATCCTTGTCTTCTGTAGGGACGAAAAAACCGTGTCTGATTTTTTTCGCCTGGTCTGCGGGAACTCAAGAGCTTTATCATCCTTGTTGGCTTCTAGCAGTTTGTCCAGCTGAGAGCCAAACAATCTTCCTGGCTCAAAAGGAAGAGAACATAGATTACTTTTTGATGCCATGTCTCCTGACCACAGTTTCAGCCAAATGGATCTTCTAACAGAATTGGAAAATGCCATGTTCTTAGCTAAAACCCTTAAGGAACCTACAGGAAAATCGCAGAGGAAATCTGCTGCAAGCTTCATGGTTGGCAACTGCTGAAGTAATTCTTCTCTTGGTACTCCATCTTCAATATCTTTCCCCAAATGGCTTAACCAGACTCTGAGAGCATGGGCTACTGGTACTGAAGCCATGGTGGCCTTATTGAGTGAAGCCAGGTAGGTATGCAGTCTTTTTAAAAGGTTGTCTGCTTTTTTATCCATTGGATCCTTAAGCAAAGTGGAATCATCTGAAGGAAAAAATGATCTTCTGGCAAGTCTAGTAACAGCAGGATCAACCCTAGATGGAGACTCCCAGCTTACTGACTCAGCAGGATCTGTTTTGTACATAGCTTTAAATCTGGACCCTAGGTCCATCTTTTAATGGGATATTTCCATTCATATCTGAATACAGACTCCAATACTGGATGGCTGGGAATACACATGCTCTTTTCTTTGGAAAGTAGAATAAACTTTCTTCATCCTGATCGGCAGTCGTCTCCTTCTTAAACTCCATAATATTTTTTACCTCCTTTATTAAACGATTTGCGTTTTCCTTTCTGAAAAGAAAATTATCTTCAGCAATGGTCAATTCATCTTCTGAACCAGAAGAAACTTCTCCCTCAGAGCAGGCAGATTCCTCAGATGAAGAGGATGGTAGTGTGTATAGCTTCTTTTTTACTGCCTTTCTTTTCTTTTGCGAATGTGACAGAATAGACTTTAAAAGTATCAACAACGTTTTGGTTTCATCATCAGAAGCTTCATCAGGGTGAGAACAGTCTACACAGATGTTAGATGAGTGGTCATCAGGTAGAGGTTGGATGCAGGAGATGCACAGGGCGTGTTTTCTCTTTTGCTTCTTTAGAGGTCTGGCAGGAGAGGACTTCTGAGAAGATTTAGCAGCTGATTCCACATCACAAGCCTCACAGTAATCACACAGGTGCTTATCAGGAAGGGGCTGTTCACATGAGACACAATCTGTGTCTGTGTTTCCTAGATCTCTTTCCTTCCTTGCTGGAATGGCTGGACATCTGTTTAAATAGAAACAGGGATCCAGTTACTGACAAGCATAGATATCAATAAGGTAAGTCTGACCGAGGACAGACACTGCACCTTGTAACTGCAAGAGCTTGGCTGCCAGGAACATGGGCACCATGGCTCTGCACTATGCCGCTTAAATACTTAACTTTGGCGCCATGAACGGGAGGGAGAAGGCGCGCTGATGACGTCAGACGCTGCTGAACGATGTGTGTTCCACCAGTGCGTTCCACTGCCATGCACAGGATACTGACTTTGAATGAAAACGCGTGCCCTCCGGCATGCACACTGAGCCTTGTAATACTCTACCGCCGGCCGCCTGGATCAAGCCCTAAACACAGGGCGAACAGAGCGGACACATTAATACAGAGCAGCGCCCGGGACACACCACCTGGCTATGCTGAACTCTGAGCCATGTAACCTGGGACACACCCCACGGTATAGGAGGCAAACACACCACAGGTGGGCTTCTCTCAGGAATGAGGACAAATAAAAAACACAGAGTATGGTTGTTGGGGGCGTGTTTATATACTAGTCTTAATACTAATTGTATGTTTAATCTAGGTGGGCGGTCCTAGCAGGGAGAATGAGACAAGATTAACCCTTCATGTGCTGCCGAGGACGAAAAGGGAAATAATCATATACAGGAGATACATAGGTTATAGCATGACCGATGCCACTATACAGAAGATGTATAACTTACCAGTAATACATATATAATTATATACAGTATATACCCAGGTTATATCATCAGTGTGGTCCATATCACTATATACAAGAAGATGTTATAGTACCATAAAACATCTTCTTGTATATAGTGATATAGAGCATGCTGGTATAACCTGGGTATCTCCTGTATATAATTATATATGTATAGCTGGTATAAGTTATACATCTTCTTGTATATAGTGATATGGAGCATGCTGGTATAACCTCTGCATCTCCTGTATATAATTACATATGTACAGCTGGTATAAGTTATACATCTTCTTGTATATAGTGATATGGACCATGCTGGTATCACCTGGGCATCTCCTGTATATAATTATATATGCACAGCTGGTATAAGTTATACATCTTCTTGTATATAGTGATATGGACCATGCTGGTATAACCTGGGTATCTCCTTTATATAATTATATATGTACAGCTGGTATAAGTTATACATCTTCTTGTATATAGTGATATGGACCATGCTGGTATAACCTGGGTATCTCCTGTATATAATTATATATGTACAGCCGGTATAAGTTATACATCTTCTTGTATATAGTGATATGGAGCATGCTGGTATAACCTGGGTCATCTCTTGTATATAATAATATATGTACAGCTGGTATAAGTTATACATCTTCTTGTATATAGTGATATGGACCATGCTGGCATAACCTGGGTATCTCCTCAATGGCGTAACTATAGGGGTCGCAGCGGTCGCAGTTGCGACCGGGCCCCTAAGCCAGGGGGGCCCCAAGGGCCCCCATGCCACTAGTGCTAAACTTTTCCCTTTATAAGATGCAGTGCATCTTATAAAGGGAATACTAGCGAGTGCTTCCATAATGGAAGCGCTCACTAGCCTGCAGGAGGAGGGGGAGTGAAGCGCTGGTAGCGCTGTACAGTACTTACCGCTCCTCCTGCTTGCTCTTCCTGAGGCCGGCACTGCTGTGTCCTGACTGCCTTCAGCGTCAGGACGTACAGAGCGCCCTCTGACCTGATGCTGCAGGAGGTCAGGTGACTTTAGTGCGGGCCCCTGGAAGAGGAGAGAGCGGGGACACAGCCAGGACCGGAGGTAAGTTTATTTATTTATTTTTTTTTGTCTGATCTGAGGTCTGAAGTGGGGGCCAGAAAGGGGATCTGAAAAGGTGGGGTCAGAATGGGGG